>DWDX01005760.1:0-10228 GCA_018245675.1 Agara michaeli | reverse complement strand
CGTGAGATGTGTACACAGCGCACGTGTTCAAACACAGTAGCATTTAGTAGAGTGCGATAAAAACAAAATAAAACTTACTTGGAAAACCGTGTAAAAGCGAAAACGTGTAAAACAAGTACCGTGTAAATCGGGGGATAGGTGTACTTATATGTGTGTGTGTGTGTCACTGAACTCCTCTTAAACGACGGGGCCGATTTTTATAAAATTTTTTGTATGTGTTCAAGGGGGCTCGAGAATAGTTTGGATTCACAGTTTGGTCCACGGGAAAATGTTTTTTTATTAATTTTTAAGTAGTTGTTGTTTTTAGAATGATTCACATTGGATCCGACAGACTGCGCTACCATCGCAGTGTCAAATATTAATCACCTGTCAAACATAATATGACGTACGTCCCGTCAAATAAGATTAAAATCGGTTTAGATTAGTGTAACTAAACTATTTATTTATAGTGAGGCTGTACGAAGTTCGCCGGGACAGCTTGTTATATATAAAAAAACGCAAAATTAATTTACATGTAGCTTTTCTGTGATCAGTGCAGCCTACTATGTACATGATTATTTAACGTAAAGTAAGACTGAACTCATACATACTCATATAAATCACACAACTCTGTATAAATCCATACCGAGTAACTCAGCTTAGTACTCAGTACAGTTTCTTTTCTATCTACGTTACCAGCTCCAAGGACTTGCCGTCCGTATCTCGGCATGGCTAGGATCAAATCGAGTAAATGTAGTTGTCCCATCGCTAATTCGGAATGCTAGCGTATGATTCGTGTCGAGATATTATCGTTACGATTGGTCCGTGCAGGCGCGGGCGTGGTGACCACGCGCGCGCACGTGCACTACGTGGTGACGGAGCAGGGCATCGCCAATCTCTTCGGGAAGACGCTGCGTCAGCGCGCGCACGCGCTCATCGGCGTGGCCCACCCCGACCACCGCGAGGCGCTCGAGCGGGCTGCCTTCGAGCGGCTCAAGTGCATGCCCGCGCCCTAGACACACCCCCACACTCACACAGACACACACAAAACACGCCCCTCCTGCTCACACACTACCAGCCAAACACTGACCGGCCCCACTCATCACAATATTCCTATAGTCTGCTATGTGAAAAGGTTCACCTCAGACAGACCTTTATATCTCCCCCTTGACTATTTCCTGTGTCAGCCGTCAAAATTAATTACTGTGGATAACATAATATACGAGTATGTATGTATACGACATGTTAAACTCACAGATTCGTCCAAGTCGTGCCTTTGAATAGGCATACAATATTATTTAAACAAAAAACTATCGTGCATACTATTCTGGAGATGTTATAATTATTGCCATATACACCACTCCTTATGCACGTATTTATGATCAATAAAAACTGCAGTACCCGATTACTATTACAGCAGTTGTATGCCAGCTGAAATGATAGGCTACAAAATCAGTTGTTTGACTGCAAATCTTTTTGCATCTCTTGCCCTGGGTTTCTTTGGCCACTGCGGGAAGCCTGGAAAATAATCCATGCTGCTCCAGTGTCGATTGGTGGAGATGCGGATTCGTGATGAACCCGCTAGCGGGTCCGATTAGGTTTAGCGATTGTTAACCTAAAGATATCAGTCTGCACCGACGGCTTAACGTGCCCTCCGAAGCACTTAAAGGACACATCTGCCACCAATCCACCTTGGCGTGTGTCACTTGGCTTTGCAGATTTCCTGCAATTTGCTTCACACAGCTCTGGAACAGCATTTTGGTGTGTGCTTCTAAGTGTCCCGCAGTGATGATAAACTTCCTTACCCAGTACCTTATAAAAGGGCAGCCACAGCCACAAATATCAATGTTACTTTACCTTTAGATGTCTGCAAGGAATTGAGAAGTAAATATAAATGACACAATCCCATACTTAGGGTAATATCTTATCCGTGTACTTGTCTACAGTTTCAATCCTACATTTACTTAAATAATACATTGATGTTATGATATAATTGTAGCTATTGTCTATGACAATTTATCTATCACCACTGTTCCTGTTCTATTCTGTTACTGTTAAACGAAAAGAAATTTAAATCACTGAAAAGAAATTATTAAATTTAGAGTAAATTCGTAGATTAATAGTTATTTTCTCTCGTAATGTCGGCCTAAACTCGCGAATGTTTTGGCTGTACTTGTTGCCAGTTACAGATTTACTAAAACGAATTAGACGCATAGTTTAAATATGTAGTTAAATAAAATATATATATGGAATAATGTATTAGAAGAAATGTTTTAGATAGTGTGAATTATACTGTCAGTTTTATGTATATATAATTTGCCTGAAGAGAAATTCCATAAATAATGCATTTTAAATAAATATACATACAATATTACTAGTATTCTATCGTATTGTTAATTATTTGCTAACAGATCGCATTGCTTTTTTAAATGTTAAAAAAAACACGCATCAATAAATAGTGTAAGAGTAATTGTTCAATATTTTTAAGCTTTATTTCGATTTTGTTTAATACTTTGTTTACTTTTAATAGTAATAATAATTATTGTATTTATTTATGGTACTGCATTTTATTTTAAAGTATGCAATAAAGTTATATATTACATCTGTGGTGTTCTTTATTTAAACCTCATCAAGAAATTTTGATACCTATACGATACTGAGAAACATAATATGCATACGCGATGTGCGTCTGTAATTAAATTAGTCGGTGATTTTATACGAGTCTTGTATTCCTGTTGTGTATTATTTGATTACACCTGAATCTATAGAAGGAATTGGCGGAGACACCGTGGTATAAGCGACTAAGGAGTTTGTAAACTAGCGATAGTTATTGAGAACGACTGCGTAACGATTTTGCTGTATGGTGTTCTATCTCAATGTTGTAAAATTAAAATATTCTTATTTAACCCTTTTGTAACTATTTTTGATCTACTGCAAAGTTCTACTAATAGTAGAAAATTGTATAAACAGGTTGGTGGCAACACAGACACAAGTTTCTTTGAACTTTCAATAATTTGATTTGTCGTTTTGTCTCACCTAAAAAAATTGTGATAACATATTGTTGTTTTAATTATCAATTTCAATTCTTTCGTTTATCTTGCGAATGTATTTTTGCTGTAAATTTGTATCTTAACCACCTGTTTTTTATCAAGCAATAAAGCATCGTACTAAACGCAAATAAAAATATTTATTATCTGTTATCTCACCTGTGCTGTGACAGTTGTTATCCATAAAATGTAGTCGTGAAACTTGTAGATATACTCAATTTCATTTAAAAACACGTAACTTTTGTAAAATTACGCGACCTGTGCGATATTTTAAGTGTTGGCCGTGTATAAGTTGTTGAAAATCAGCAATCATGTCGTTGTTTATGATGCTAGGTTCCGAGAAATTGATCAATAACAAATACAAGATTTTGAGATTAATTGGCGCGGGGTCCTTCGGATATATTTATTTAGCGATCAACATTATGTCCGGAGAGGTAAAATTGTCTTGTACCTTATATACAACTGGTGGTGAATATTTTAGGAGGTCACAGTTTGTCCTTGAAATTTTCAAGTGAGATATTGAAACATGACGATTGTTTGCCAGTGACGTACTTCCGCGATGTAACACCTATTCATCACTGGTTTATCTTTCTTTTATCTGCAGGTCATGTGTTGATTGAATAAAAAAAAAATACCTTATGTTACTTACAGTCGTGCATATTTGTACAACAAGTATGTTTCAATATGTGTCATGAGGTCACACGACGTTTTTATGAATAAGTAATCGTATTTCATCACAGATAATTAATTCTTTATCAATTAAAAGAAAAGAGAGGAAATTAATTAAATATACGAGTAGTAAATAGTGTATGATGAATTGCCTCTATTTGCTATTGTTATGAATATTGAAATCTTTCTCATGCACTTTATCCGTAGAATGGGAACGTTAATTTCGGTCATTCGCACAGAATGCACTTAAGACTAGTTGTAGTTTCACACACAATAATCTCGCTTCTCATTGGAAATAATAGAAAGTGCTTTGTTCACCTTTGTCGTTTTATCATAAAATATCAGTTAAGTTTTGTATTGAAAATTGGCAGACAAATTGACTATAAATGTTAATGTTAACTATCTTATCTCTGCTCACCCCATTAGAGATCTGGTGTGATGATATATACTCTAATCAATACCCAGCTTTTGTACATACATTGTAGTACAACCGAATATGATAGTTATATGTTTCTGCTCATGTCTCTTTTTATTAATGACATGCTAAAATTGTTGTTATAATATGTTTTCATATAAACAGACTTTGCATAATTATTGGCTGCTCCATGTATTTGTTGTTGTAAATGGCTTGTCTCAACTGCACTGTCTGTCTCGACATAAACTAGTGCAGATGGAAGATATAAAATTATTTGTATGTTACTATCTCATTCATTAATTATTGTTAGCCAGTTTAATCCATGCTCGAGCAGTGCGGTGGAATATGCTACAGGCCTCCTAAACTCTGCGAGGTGGGGGGGGAGACCTGTACCCAGCAGTAGTAAAAAAGGTTTGCCGCTATATCCTTTACCAGGTTTAAATCTGGTATACTCGAGCCAGCTAGTGTTTTGGAATCCAGTCTCATGTTGGTGGTCCTGGGTTTCAATCCTGGCACCCAACTCTGACTTTTAAAAGTTTAGTATAACTTGAAATTCAAATATCACTTTCTATAATTATAGTGGTAAAGGAAAACAGTGTGAGGAAACTTGCATATCTTAGAGCTGTTATGAAGTATCTAATAATTTTTGAGCTGCGTAGAGTCTGCTAATCCACACTTGGTCACATTGGCAGATTATGGCCTTAAGCCTCACTATAAGAGGAGACCCGATTCTAGCAGTGAAAAGAAAAGGGTTGGAAAAAAGATATATAATTGAATCAAAATTCATTCACTGTTTTAAAATGTAAAAATTTGACGGAAAGACTAGTTTGGCCTCCTGTTTTTAATATTGAAAGAGATAAATGCAAGCACTTCCACTTTACAACTCACAAGTTATATTATAAAAGTACTCTTGATATCTTTAAATTTTGTCAATTCAATGTGTTATTGGAATTGTGTTAGTTTGATTACATCACGTGATTTATCTGCATACTATGACTTATGCACATATTTCTTTTTTAAATCATTTAATCTGACCTATTTCTTTGGTTTGAATTTCTAAAAAAATCTCAGTCAATTCGGCCAAACGCCAGTGTGTCAGACACTTTAAAAATGTTGTTTTTACGTTGGATCTGCTCCTGATGGTAAGTGAATTTAAAATTAATAATAATGCCTACCAAAATTTGTATTCTATATTCATCTCCACCATAACAATTGGAATTGAAATATATCTATGAATTTTATTCTAAGCGTATGGATAACTTTATGCACAAAGTTTACAATGTGCACAATGATAAAGATAAGATGAAAGAAAAAAACTATGATTAGGTTGTTTAAAATTCAGTAAATTCATTTCGAAGATTATCAGGTTATAGTAATGAAGCAATAATAATAATAATAATGTCACAAGACACCTCGACATACAGCCATCTGATTCCAAACTAGGCAGAGCTTGCACTTTATGTGGCCATCCATGGATTGCATTCAATCTTGGTAAATGTTATAATAATCCAACCAATCGTCTAACTATGATATGTTGAAGGTAGGTACTGAGTAATGTATTCTAGAGACAAAGGTATGTTGAATATGTAATTTATTTGGAACAAAACTTAGGACAGAACTTGGGTCTAATTTTAGATCTTGGTAGTTCATGAAGCTGAGTTTCTTGGATAGGAACTAGGGTCTTATATTTTAGAAACATATCAGAAATAGAAATGGTTATACTTACTTACACTAAATTATACTGCAACATTAAAATAACAAAATACATACAAACATATTTTACATAAGTACTTAAGTAAGTGTTTTTGGTGGAGTCTCACTTTTTTCTGAGTTATATGAATGTAAAAACAATGATGTAGAAATTATAAATGGCCCTTAAATCGCGCTGTATACAATGTTACTAAAATTATTATTACTTATACTAAATATTAGTAAAAATGCGCAGTTTCCAGTTTCATATTCACTTGTGCAAAACTCTACTGAAATATCAAATTTCAAGTTTCTACTGCCTCGGGAAGTGCCTCAAATTCATAGCATTAATGAATCAATTAATCAGTCCGTTACCGTTAGTATCAAAAGTACTGTGCGCCTAGATATTATTCGAAATATATGGCTTCCGTTTATATAGGAGACGTTATTAATTATACTGGCAACATTTAAATAAGCTCGAGACTCGAACATTTGATTCCCCCCGCTATTCCTAGTCGAAATCTGATTGTTCTGTAATATTTGCCTACCGTACTTGCGTATTCATTTGTTATTCCTGTAACAGTAACAAAAAATACTAATTTTGTACATTCTATCTTAAAATATTGTTATGAAGTTACGAATTTTCAAAAATTTATGGTAATAAACACATTAAATTCTCTTTTTAAAACAGCATTGGTTTCTAGCTTTTGGGAAAATAAAAAAGTTGTGTAAAATAGACCGCGCATTTTTAAAATACTATTTAAATGTGTTTTGTAATTGTACGTACATTATAATTAATCTACACATTTTTATGTACAGAATTTTTTTTGTTCGATTTCTACCAAATGGTAGAATTTTGCTTTTGAAATATGGTATATTCTCGCACTTTGTAGCTGGCATCACTGCCATTGTGACGTCACGTAAAATAAGCTGACGACATCTTTCCAGACTTCGTAATAAAATGAATTTCCGTGGTTTTTCGTAGTGTTTCTACGACACACTGTGTTTTTAAACATTTATAGACGTTAAATTGCAAACGTGTTGTGTTAGTTTTACTCGGAGCGATGGTCTCTTTATAATTTTAGTGACAACGAGTGATGAAGGCAAAACAAAATGGCTACCTTCGAACGCATGTTGATAGCCAGGAAACATGTAATTATATCTGAAAGATACAACGTTGTTCGTAAAATCGGCGGTGGAAGCTTCGGGGACATCTTTTTAGCTATAAATATTAATGATGGAGAGGTAAATACCGTATGAAAAATAAGTTTTTATTTAGATATTATTTCTAACAATTTCGTTGTATTGTGTCAAGTCGACAGAGTATTTCGGTTTTTTGAGCTCGAAAATGGCGGTCTGGGCGTATTCTCAAGCAATAACCGTATAATACCAATCGATGACTATTTCTAATACAAATCGCTTTTCACAAACATAGATCGAATTTTATTATTTTTAGTTTCGAATAGTTTGTAATAAAGAAAACTGGTAGAAACGATATATTCAAGTTATAGGTAACTTGTACTCCGCGGAGAACATCATACTAATTAGGTAAAAGTAATTGCGCAAATTTAATGTGTGTTGTGTATATATCTGGATGGTTATCACTAGTTTGCGCAAAGGTTATCGGTAACAAAGCAATGTACATATTGGACGAAAGCAACCAAACATATCTCACAGCTGATTTAAATGTTACGCTTTCGTTGTACTCGCCCTATATTTCCGTTTTTGGAAAAAAATATGTCTACTACTACTACTACTACTACTATAAAGTATCCTTCGGTGAATACTTATTCACTGAAGGATACTTTTTTATAATGGTATTTGGAACAAGACTACAAATGTATATGGGTATATATCTATATATTAATCCACTCGGCTGTATAAAACCAAGGTTTTTTCCATCACAGATAATGGATTCCCGATTGTGTGATGCGATGAATGTGGATTGTAGCAAGAAACAGCCATTTTGTTACAATTAAAATTTCGTATGTTACTACATGTATTCTAAATTTAAAAATGCATTGATTTTATTTATATTAAGATATACTAAAAATAGTAATATAACATTATACCGTCTTATTGAAATTGTTTGTGTCAAAGCACATTGTTTTTGTATGTGTCTATAATTGAAATTCAGTATCCAATCTGAATACAGTTAATATAGGTTCAAAAAATCACCTCAAATCACACTTTACACACATATTTACAAAATCAGTATCACACACACATTGTTTAGTCTCCAATTCCCATTGCACTGCAGTGATAGCCTAGTGGCTCGAAATTCAGCATCCCACTCCGGGGGTACTGTATTCGATCCTGGTACGCACCTCTGATTTATTACGTGCGTTTTATAAGTAAAATGTAAATATCACTCGCTGTAACGGTGAAGGAAAACATTGTGAGCAAACCTGCACGACTTAGAGATGTTATAAATGATATAATATTTTCTGAGCTGAGTGAAGTCTATCAATTCTCACTTGGCCTATGGTAGACTATAGTCTAAATCCCTCTCACTATGCGAGGCGGAGATCTGTTCCAGCAGTGGACCAACAAAATGGTCGAAAACAAAAACTATTACACGTTTCTTTAAACTTAAACTTTAAAGGAGCTTGAAACAGCAACTATTGTGTTTAACTTAAAATATGTAATATGTATAAGCAAAGCAAGAACTAGAACGACAGTCATCAACCACTAAAATACACGACAATAAGGTTATTGTGTGATGAGGCTCACATGTGCAAGTGTATTTGTAAATTTAAGGTTAAATAAATACTGTTACACTAAACGAGCTTTGTGATGTGTTTGTGTCGAAATGGTAGGAAAATTTTAAAACAAAGTCTGTAAAGTCAGTCGTGTTAGCACCTAGGTATATTACTATTCAATAATAGACAAAGACAAAGACATTTATTTGCACAAGTATTGGTACATTTAAACATTTTACAGAATCTATTAGTTCAATCCATATTTTGCCTTTTAAAGTGTACAAATTTACGAAAAGCAATTAAAATCATACATTATTACTCGTTACACTAAAATGAACACATTTTTAAGTGAGATAAATTCAAATTCAAATTGTTTTATTCATCATAAGATACATACATACACTCATATTAGATAGATAGATATTTAAGATAGATATTTATACACTTATATTAGATAGATAGATAGATAGATATTTAAGATCAACACAATTGATTGAAGTATATGTAAAAGAACTATATCAATTCACTTATGTATAGTATGCCAACTAAATAAATCCTACAATTCCATTGTAAATATGTAACTGGTTACTGTATCTGATTACACTGCAGTCTATTTAAAGCCATCTTGTGTTCTGGTTTTGTCGAGACAATACATTATTATTCTATATAACTGAACTAAACGAATCGACCGATTCTAGAACTCCAAGTGTTATGCATCATAAGCCGGGGTGTATCATTATACCCTGTAGTTTGTTTTGCTGTTTTTAAATACTCATAAGGCTGTATGAATGGGTGTATTTAAAAATAAATCGATCCTTTTGAGCTACAGACTAGAAATATTTATAATTTACTAATCTGGAAGATTTAATGGGTAAAACATGTAAATCAATCAGATTCACAGGTGTGAGATTCCAATGAATACTATACATAATGGGGGTGTTCACTTTTCTGTCCCAACACTGGGCTCGGGAAGGCTTAGAGTGTATATTGTCATACTGCAATATCTGGATTTATTGACAGATCAATATTCTACTTGTCTATTGGAAATTTTGCTAGCATATTTTATTTTACTATTATATGTGAGATCAAACAGAATCATAGTGATTGTATTACTCTTCCTTATTATAAACCACTACAGTAATTGTAGGAAAGAGAACTAATACACAACAATACGATTTGGCAGTCTTATACCTAGAAAGAGATTTCCTCCACACAAACAGCACAATAATGTTTAAAATAACGTGAAATATGGTAGTTTAGAAAGAAGTGGGCACGTAATCAGAGAGTATTTTCAAGGTATAGGTAAGACAACCTATGCCTAACTTGGACTTGGTCTCTTTCCTTTAAACTTAAGAAAAACACCAGTTAAAGGCATAATTTGTGTTACTTCGCCGTGGTTTTTAAAAGACGATAGGGATAAATCTCTAAAGTGATTCATGTGAATTCAGAAAGGGAATACCAGAGGTGTATGGCAGTATAGATGTGAGATTTTTCAAAAAAGCAATTAATTCACTTTGATCCAACAAAAATTATAAGCTATTCATAGTGTTTTTTGTTATGCGTTACATTGAATACGTTTTTTGTTGTCATCAACTAGGAAATGTGCCACCAACATTAGTAACAATAGCATCACACTGTTATTGCACATTTCGTTTATTGCTTTTATTCTAGAATTTCTAGTAGTGACTCAGAGTCTGGATGTGAGCCCGGTGCATGGCAATAGACTC
>DWDX01005759.1:0-10228 GCA_018245675.1 Agara michaeli | reverse complement strand
CCAACAGCGGCGCTAACGGTATGTATACACATTAACTACACGCTTACTTGATTTTCACTAGTCTAACGCACTAATGAAATCGAAAAATATGTTTCAAATAAGATCTTTTCTGTAGAAACTGTACTCTAACATATATATAAGCGTATGCTTATAATTCCAATTTCTCGATATATTCTCTAAGAATCGAAACGTGTTCAGATTAATTGCGACTAAAAGTGTAAGATCAGAAGTGAATCTGAAGTGGAATGTTGGAATCCAAACCACTGGCTATGACCAAACTCTGAATGCAGTTTTTGGGGTTTACATTTATTTAGTTTCGTTTTAGATTTGAGAAACCAACAACTTTCCGTCAAACATCATAAGGCTAATGTTTTAATACAATTAATAAAACTTCAGTTATGATCATGAGGAAATTATTAAGTTTTTTTTCTACAACAGTGATCACGAATGGAAACTCAGGTCTAACAGCAGCCAACAGCGGCGCTAACGGTATGTATACACATTAACTACACGCTTACTTGATTTTCACTAGTCTAACGCACTAATGAGATCGAAAAATATGTTTCAAATAAAATCTTTTCTGTAGAAACTGTAGTGTATAACATATATATAAGCGTATGCTTAGAATTCCAATTTCACGTTATATTCTCTAAGAATCGAAACGTGTTCAGATTAATTGCGACTAAAAGTGGAAGATCAGAAGTGAATCTGGAGTGGAATGTTGGAATCCACACCACTCTAAATGAAGATTTTCCAGCTTACGTTTACTTACAGTTTTGTTTTAGTTTCGAGAAATCGATAATTTTCTACCAAATATTATTAGCCTAATATTTGTGTGAATCTGTTAAAACTTCAACTAAGATCACAACGACATTATCAAAAAAATATTTTTTGCATTTATCACGACTGGAAACTCGGGTTCAGCATTAGTAAACAGTGGTTCTAGCGGTATGTGCTTATATACATTCAGTACCTGCTTATTTAATATTCACTATTCACTACTGTAACGCACTAGTGAAATCAAGTAATATATTTGCTCCATGAGACCATTTCTGAAGTATACTTAAACAGTAAACCGAATAGATGTTCTTGGAATATACAGGAACGTTTAATAAATTAAGTCCTATTTTTTGTTATAATACCTAAGAACCGTTAGGTGTTAAGATTAACTGTGATTAAAATTGTGAGTTCTTAAGATAATCTGGAATGGGATGTTGAAATCTAAACTACTGGCACTACTATATTACCACACTCTGAGTGAAGATTTTCTGGCTCACATTTCATTACATAGTCTCGTTTTAGTTTCGCGAACCAATAATTATCCACCAAACATGATTATCCTAATCTTTTTGTGAAATTATTAAAATTTCAATTAAAACCATGACGAAATTATTTAAAAAAAAATTCACAGTGATCACCAATGGAAACTCCGGCTTAACGTATGCCAACAGTGGTGCAAATGGTAAGTACATACTGTTATTGAATGCTTATTTCATATTCACTACTCTAACGCACTGATGACAGAATCGAAAAATGTATATCAAAATGAGATCATTTCTTAAGAAAGTATACTCAGCAAAGCAAATAGACTCTTAAGACTAAATAATTATTTTATGTTATCCGATGACCGTAGTGCCTTAAATAGTATTACAATAACTAATAGCCACCGGTGCAACATACCTTTCGTCGTGGGTTTCCTCTTAGTTAACTTAACTATGTTGTATAACGTAAAACGCCGCAAAACAAAAATTGTTATTGCTAAATGTACAAAATTGTACAACATTGTTTTATGAGATACATAAAAACAATGTTGTACAAAAACATTGTCCATTAAAAAAACATATAAAAAGTCCGCGATGGTATATGTTTATCTCTTAAGAATGAGTAACGATTTTATTATATTTAACTTTAATTTAGCGGTTTGCTACTTTTTATCCTAGAATTCACGTGTGGTTGTTATTTACGCGGAAAAAACTTTGTGACACACTGATTTCCAGGCGGGTGAAGCCGCGGCCAAAACTAATACTTAACTAACTCTTAGCAATTCACAAAATTCTAGAGATGTTAGAGTTGTTTATTTAGCTATCTCTAAGCCAAAAAGCCGTATATATCTACATCCCTTAATCTGCAAGCCGGGATTAATATTGCATAGCTTTATTCCAATGAATTTGATTGCGTGACAGTGAATTACGAATTTTTGATGACTGTAAATTCTGTGCATCACTTTACTTTTCTATGTCATAATAATTATGTATTTTACAACTTTTGAAAATGATTTTTTTCTGTTAGCCTACACCGGGTCGGGCGGAGGAACAGCCATAGCTAGTGGTGAGTAAAATTTAGTAATATAATACAAATGTAACGTAGATAATGTAAGGAATTACTAATATCACCTACAGGTTGGTTTGATATGTTCATCAGAAGTGTCGAATGCTCGATGGACACAAAAATTAAATGTAATGGACAATATTAATGCGGCACTGGCATGCACACAGACATATCCCAAGTTTAATTTCAAATGATATTGTTTGCATTGAGGCTTGTTTGTCTTAAATGTAACATTATATACCACTATAACAGAAATTCTAGTAACTCATCTTTCTCGGTCTTTAATATCGTGAATGGATTTTTTCCTACACATTGCAGCCATAAATCCCTATTATCCCTAATAATATTATAAATGTGAATGTAAGATTGTTTGTTACGCTTTCACGTGAAAACTACTTAACCGGTCATCATAAAACTTTGTACATATATTCTTGGAGGTATTTATTACATAGAAGTAACATAGGATACTTTGTAAGAAAACAAAAAATAACTTTTGCTTTAGCGGACGAAGTCGCGGGCAAAAGCTAGTAATATTATAAAAGTGATAGTAACTCTCTCTGTCTGTATGTTTCGCTTTCATGTCCAAACCACTGAAGTGAATTTAACGAAATGTAATAAAGAGAGGGACGTGACCTTGGGAAAAGCTAGTACACAATAAACACTTAAATAACTAAAATATCTCTTGCAGCATCGTCAACTGTAATTCAAACAAGTCCAGGGGGTTCAAGTCCCAGCCCAGGAGGTTCTAGTCCCAGTCCAGGAGGGTCCACTCCCAGCCCAGGAGGTTCAAGTCCCAGTCCTGGAGGCTCTACTCCCAGCCCAGGAGGTTCAAGTCCCAGTCCAGGAGGATCCAGCCCCAGCCCAGGTGGATCCACTCCAAGCCCAGGTGGATCTAGTCCCAGCCCAGGTGGATCTAGTCCCAGTCCAGGAGGGTCCACTCCCAGCCCAGGAGGTTGGACTCCCAGTCCTGGAGGGTCTACTCCGAGCCCAGGAGGTTCAACTCCCAGTCCAGGAGGGTCGACACCCAGCCCAGGAGGTTCGAGTCCCAGTCCAGGAGGGTCCAGTCCTAGCCCAGGAGGGTCCACTCCGTGCCCAGGAGGTTCGAGTCCCAGTCCAGGAGGGTCTACTCCAAGCCCAGGCGGTTCGAGCCCTAGTCCAGGAGGGTCCACTCCCAGCCCAGGAGGTTCGAGTCCCAGTCCTGGAGGGTCTACTCCGAGCCCAGGAGGTTCAACTCCCAGTCCAGGAGGGTCCAGCCCCAGTCCAGGAGGATCCACTCCCAGCCCAGGAGGTGCAAGTCCCAGTCCAGGCGGTTCCAGCCCCAGCCCAGGTGGAAGTAGTCCCAGTCCAGGAGGGTCCACTCCCAGCCCTGGAGGGTCCACTCCCAGCCCAGGAGGGTCCACACCCTGCCCAGGAGGTTCGAGTCCCAGTCCTGGAGGGTCTACTCCAAGCCCAGGAGGTTCAAGTCCCAGTCCAGGAGGGTCCAGCCCCAGCCCAGGAGGTTCGAGTCCCAGTCCAGGAGGATCTACTCCTAGTCCAGGAGGATCCACTCCAAGCCCAGGAGGTTCAAGTCCCAGTCCAGGCGGATCCAGTCCCAGCCCAGGTGGATCTAGTCCTAGTCCAGGAGGGTCCACTCCCAGCCCAGGAGGGTCCACTCCCAGCCCAGGAGGGTCCACACCCTGCCCAGGAGGTTCGAGTCCCAGTCCAGGAGGATCGAGCCCTAGTCCAGGAGGGTCCACTCCCAGCCCAGGAGGTTCGAGTCCCAGTCCAGGAGGGTCCAGTCCCAGTCCAGGTGGATCTACTCCAAGTCCAGGGGGGTCCACTCCCAGCCCCGGCTCAGGAACACCTAGTCCTAGTTGCCCGCCAGTACCAAATACGAACAATAACGAATGCGTATTAATTGTTTATCGTCGAGGAATAACGAAATATCTAACACGTATTCCGATGTCAGAACTAGCAAATGAAGCCAGGAATCCAAGAGGTAAATTTTTTTTGGTATTACATGTATATTTTTTGTTGTTATTTAAACATTCATTTTCATTTGGTTTATAATTAAACGAGTAAATGCATTTGCAAAAAAGCTTCATATACTGTAATATAAATTATTATGTAATATAATTTTACATTTCTTGATATACCTACTAAAGTTATTAGAATATTTTTTCAAATAATACTTACTATAAGAGCGATAAAAGGAATGAAATATTTTATGGAAAATATGAGAATTAATTTTTTCAACAGGTACCAAAGTTTTGTAAACAATTTTATTGTTTCTTATGTTTATCAACCACGTTCCTATTTCAGATCGGTACACGCCAAAACCTTGCCCTTGTCTGGTGTAAACGTGATGAAATAGAACATGTAAGCATTATTTGTTTATGATATTGTTACACCGAATATTATTATTTACATATTATATCCAAGTACATTTATTATAGGTAGACTCATCTAAATTCATCGCTAGGAAATCATCTTAGCATGTACTTGTATACCTACGTAGTATTGTAATATACTGCCTTCATACATAATAAGTAGTGGCAGCCTAGTGGTTTGAAATTTAGCCTGTCACTCAGGAGAGTCTGGGTGCAAATCCTGGCACGCACATCTGACTTGTTACGTACGTTTTATTAAATATCCACTGGCTTTAACGGTGAAAGACATCATCCTTTGAAAACCTTGCACACTTTAGAGAAAAAAACATTGATATCAGTTACGGGTGAAGACATTGAAAGGCTATGTTACTTGCCTTACATATTGATTTATACGAGTAGATAAATATGGCTATCAATGAGGGATGGTTATCTTAAAATAGGTTGGAAATATGGAAAATGTGCATATATGTACACATAGAATATTTATTTCAACTAAAGACATACATGATGAAAACGATACTAAATACATAATGAAAATTTGTCCTCAATAAACTACATCCAGTTAGTATGTCAAATCATTATAAGGGCTGTTTATGTGCCGACATTTGTCATGACATCGCTGGCTTATGTTTTTCAAAATTTAGAACATCGGATAACGATTTCACGTACTAACATATACATATAGGATACTATTTAACTCGGAAAAGAATCGCTTCACGTCCGTATCTCTCTCTGCACTCTGTAACGCATTAACGTCGAAAATCACATTTAATCGTACATAAAATTTAACAATCAGTTTAACAATATCTACAATTTATTTCTATTTTCAGGAATATACAACTAATAACGTGAACATTGAAGACAACGGTCGATGAATTTTGCTATGAAACAGGACTCTGATCTTTTAAATTAATATATGATATGTATTGAATGTACTTAGTATTTATGAAAATGTACACTTTTATAATATACGGAGCAAGCATTGAATCTGCTGTTTTGTTACGATCCCGACTTTATATATGTTTTTATATGTATTCAATAAACTTAATATCATAGTGACATATAATTTGGTAAATGTAGCTTCCGCTCACCATTTCCCCGCGTTTATTGATCAATACTCTAAAATATGCATTGTAAAAAAAGTATGCAATGTAATTGTATTTATGGCTCATTATTTTCGATATAAAGGCTTCTACATAAAAGGTAGATATATGCTGTCGCGGACCTCCCACGATAATTGATCTTTATGTAACTCCAACGGTTTTAAAGTTTCATCTAAATCCGTTCAATAATTTTTTGTGAAAGACTGAAAAAGAGCCTCACAAACTTTCGCATTTATAAGAATAGTAGGATCGAGCAAACATGATATTTTTTTACTTTATTACGTAGTTTAAAAATGCCGGTAATTGTACCTACCTAATCTTTAATGTAATATTTTAGTCGAACTAATACTCGACTACATAATAACATAATTAGAAACACTGTATTCATAATATGACAGGAAACAATAATTAAAACATCTTTAGAACACGCAACAACTACACTCCTTTTCCCGCCTAAAACCCAACTGCTACTGCTAGTCGCAGCGCCCCCGCGTCCTTCACCCGCTCTCTTCCCGCCATCAGCCGTCTCAGTCGACCTGTGACGTCACAGCCTAGGCCACGCGCTGAGTCTTTATACACCTACAACATTATCATATTATTTGTACGTTTTACACACACATATTAACACTACTAAATATGTTATTTACTAATATATTTATAATAATAACATCACCATTACTTCGCCACTACAAATACAATAGAGAAAGTAAGTCACAATCCGTTAATTTACACAACAACTGTGAACAAACTGATTCAAGCATAATAGGTGCTTACAAAAAGCTTCACTTGTATACAAAACCATAACTAAATAACATAAAGTTAGGTTAACAACCTTACATAACATTACATAATATTACTCGTACCTACATATTTCATAACAGTAACCGTAAAAAATTAGTAACAATATCACACAACCATCTGATCCCAAATTTTTCAGAGACTGTGTTATGGTAATTAGACTGCTGATAAAATATGTATATATTATACATGTAAATACATAATTCCACAGATATTTATCCCGGATGAAAATCGAACATACGACTTTTTTTAATGTGTATATATCCTCGTCTTATTATATGCTGGCATAAGACCATAAATAAAAGTGTTTCTGTCTTTCAATTGCCTGCTGAAATATCACGTCAGACTGGACCTAGGCGTCCCCCAGCTTAAACGTACGACCCTGAACTCACAGATACCAATGATAGTCACCGTCCTTGTTATGCTATTCATTCAGTTTATTGGAAAACGAATTCTCTTAACACCTCACGGTGGTTAGGACTTCGGACTGCAAACCGGATGTTGTGGGTTCGATTCTCATCCAAATAAACATTTCTGTAATGAGTATATTTGTTTGTTCTGTATCTGGCCGTAAGAAAAATATCTATTTAAGTATTATATCGTATTTTGTATCTTTATCAGTATCCGGTTACCATAACACACGCATTAAATTGCCCAATTTGAAATCAGATAGCCGTGTGTGGAATTGTCCCCGGTTATTATTATTATCATCATATTATAGGTATTATAATTAACGGTCAGAAATCCACAGTTTGCTAGTCCGGTAGTTGACTTTAAAACGATGTGTCTCTTATTTACTCGTTTAACGTATCAAATCAAATGCAGAAGTTATGTCAGTAACGTTACTTCTAGAACATCTTGGCGGTGTCACGCAAGGAAATATCAATATAGCACTCGCCAAAACTCGCTGAGTTACGGAACTTATTAATCTTGTGAATTTAAAAACGGCAGTCTGCTTTACAACGATTTTTGGTTGGTTTACTCGGAACAGGGTCACCGCTGATCCTACTATTGCCTTAAAGCTTGCATAGCGCCGTGTTGTCCGCGTATACACGAGAGCCCTTCTTATCCAGCAACATTAGCAAGGAATATGTGGTCACCTGCAAACAACCCAACCAATAATAATAATTAACTAATAGGATAATAAAACAGTGATAGCCTAGTGGTTTGAAGTTCAGCCTCCCACTTCTTGGGGCGTTCTGTTCGATCCTGGCACGGATTTTCTGATATCTCACGTGCGTATCTAACATGCGTCTAGCGTAACATTTAAATATCACCATCGCTATAACGGTCAAGAAAAACATAGTGAGGAAACCTTAGAGATGTTATAAAATAAAAATAATATTTTCCGAGGTGTGCGACGTCTACCAATCTGCACTTGGCCAGCGTGGTAGACTATGGCCCAAACGCCTCTCACCTATTCAAGTTTAGTAGCAGACACAAAAGGCAGCGGCCATTTTTAATTGTTGCCTGGTCGTACGTTACTCTTTTCTCGTATAATCAATGGAGAACATTTTGCGTAGCTGTGATAAGGCAGTATTCGCGAAGTCAGAAGCGAGGGAAGCGGCGGCGGCGAGCGGCGAGGGGCGGTGCGGTGCAGCGTCATACCTACGTGTAAACCATTCTCGAAGGCAGCGCGCTGCCGCTTTGTCGGCTGCCTATCGAAGCGGTGTAGTGTTATCTCGCTAACGAACTTCTTATATCCAATACTTGCATTTGCCCGCGACTTCGTCCCGCTCCCGCCCCCGCCCCCGCAATTCCCTTTGGATATAGAATTTTTTAAAATGTGTGTGTGTGAGGTGTGTGTTTAGTTCACCTCGACGTATCACTGCATATATTATCATACATATGCTATTATACATATAAACCTTCCTCTTCAATCACTCTATCTACTAAATAAATCGCATCAAAATCCGTTGCGTAGTTTTAAAGATCTAAGCATACATAAGGATAAACAGCGGAAAGCGAGTTTGTTTTATACTATGTAGTGATTGAAACTACTACGACTACATCCATTTAATAGAAACAGTTTTGTCTCCAGCGATTTATTGTAGGCAAAAAATGTGGACCGTTACAATAAAGCAAAATGTTAAAAATCAATTTCTTTATCTTCTCTTAAAAACGCATTACGTTACAATACTCAAGTCATTTTTTATGTGTTCCCATAACCGTTTAATTGCTTTACTGTTTTATTATTATTAGTATTTGCTTATTTATTACCATTATAATGGTTAAGTGAGAAACTGCAGACTTCATACGTCTTAGAAACCTTACAAATTTTTCCTTACACGCGAGTTTAACAAGCAAACCCACGTGCGATTTTGGACCTCAAGCGTGAGTGACGCTCGCATCCTATCGTACCATGGATGCTTTTCATAACCTACTAAAACGATTTTCCAACAAGATGTTATTGTCTACCAGTTCAAAGGCTTTTTTATAGTCGTTCGAAGCCAAAGCTTATGCTTATCTACGCACTTGCATTAGCCAAATCTAACAGAAGAACTTCAAGAAACTAGATGCCTTCTTAAAAATTGTATGCCGTTATTGTCTTCGGGTTACGACCACGATTCCGACCGAATAGAATTTTATTCCTTCTATGCCTACTCTATTTTACAAGGTCCAAGGTCTCTACTTTTTATCTAAGGTCTTGTTAATTATGGCTACACTGTCATTAATAAATACCAGCCTACATCAACTTAAAGAAATATATATTCCATTAACCAGCCATCTATTTATACCAAAACTCGTTTCCATTTAAAGCGACACTACTCTAAAACGCTGTACCAATGGGAATTTTAAAAGCCGCTTTCAAGAAGAGCGCCTTAGAAAACTATTACAAGTAAACTAATATTTATTAATATACCGATTCTGTCTTATTTGCGCCAGTGTAACCACACTGAAAAATTGTTACATAAATATAATCACATATAAATTCCCATAAGATATCTTTATTACTCCATAAACTGATACATGTTAGAACTAAGGCTATAAAATTGGTCACGACGTGGAAGTGAAATTATCTTTATTTTCAGGTATAAATACAATTGGAATCAAAATTCTTTTATTCTTCCACCCGGTAAAGGAAAACCTTAGCGACAAGGATGAACTACAACGTTTTGGCATTTTTGTGTATCTTTGCTATACTTTTAAATATCGTGTATGTAACTGGTAAGAAATTCTATTTTACTGTATTTATCTATAAGTTTTTTTTCAACCGTCATGCATAGATATATGTTGTAACGAAATATTATTTTTGTATATCATAGTATGTAGCAATTATGTAGCAATAATAGATATATTATGAATCTGCTGAAAGATTAATCAACATCTGCTAAAAAATCTGTCAAAATTTGAAACATTATTTATGATTGTGGTGTGGTAGAGTGGTACGCTGGAACAAAGAGCGGGCTTAATGCTAGATATAATAGCGTTTTATAACAGCGAGAACTGTCAATGGCCGTATAGGTAAAGTAATGGAAAAAAGATATAAAGATAAATATGATTGTAACACTACAAGTGGAGCTGTGCCCGCGACTTCGGCCGCGTTTAAATTGAAGTAAAATCTAAGAAGATTTATACAAACTTTCATCCCCTATTTTATCCCCTTAGGGGTGTAATTTATCAAAATCC
>DWDX01005758.1:0-10228 GCA_018245675.1 Agara michaeli | reverse complement strand
GGTGAGCCTATTGCCATGCACCGGGCACACATCCAGACTCTGAGTCACTACTAGAAATTTTAAATTAGAAAAATCCAGCAGTATCCAACCCGGGATTTGAACCCAGGACCTCTCGATCGGCAGTCGCGCTAGCAACCGCCCGACCGACCGAATATTATTAAATTTGAATAAAAAGTAAATTTATTGCTATTTTAAATATTAGTACGTAATGCCTTTCTGATTATTTTAAAATATTAATATAGGTTATATAAGTAGAAGTATAGTGACTGTTTGTATTTTTTAAATTATTAACTTTCTTGTAGGTTATATCAAGCTAAAGAAAACAGAAGTTCTAGAAAGTACACTTTCAAGGGAACAAAACCTTAGTAATTTAAAGAAGTCTAACTCTGACGATAGTCTTTATACTGATTCAGAGAAGGAATCAAATGATTCTGATGACTCTCCGTACACAAGTAGAGGAGATGATTATTCAAATAAAATAAAAATTAAGTTACACGAATCAATTCAAGGGGAGCTACAACCTACTAAAGGACGTTTGGGTAGAACAAGAAATAGTGTTACAAAAGAAGTAAATGCTCGAACGAAGAAAACAACTACTTTGGACAGTGATGTCCAAGATAATAGTTTTTATAGTGGTAGTGAAGATAAGCGAACCGAAGATAGTGACAGTAAGTCTCGAAAATCTATTTTGAAAAGTCCCCAGAAGTCAAATGGTCCAACAAAGGAATGTGTAAATCAAACATATTTAAAAGACAGACCTAACGTTTCACTTGAAAATGCTAAGGCTGAAGATACAGAGACTTCTGGATACAGATCAAATTCAAGTAGCCGTCATGCAGAATCCAGCGAGGCGGAATCGGACTATGGATATTCGACAATTACTGAGTCTACGACGCCAAAAAAAGTGGAACTTAGTTTGCAATCGCAATTTGCAAATTGCCCAGTAACATCCGGTGTTTTACCCGATGAATGTTGGACGCCAGTTGACGTGCGCGTTGTGGAATGGAGTGACGACGATGACGAGAATATAGATTCCGGTTCAAAACTGTCGTTGTCTAGAAATCTCTACGAAACTAATTATTACTTGAGTTCTATTAATTTTATGAACAACTTCGTTGATAATTTTATAATCAATTTAGGTTCCGGATTGGGTTTTTCACAAGAAGCTATTAATAATGCTTTAACACAAGGTGCAAGTGTTTATTGCAATTCAGTAAAAAATGGATTAAAACTGACTTACGAAGTATTTCCTGCTCTCATAGCTGCTTGGCCGAATGCAGCGAATCAATGGATTATACGAGAAAGAAAAATAATACAGAATCCTAGGACGAATTTTAGTTATCAATGGCCTACTAAATACATGGTGAATAAAGCCATTGGTTTTGGTTGCCTTTTAGTACCGATTGGGTTTAGACCTAAACGAGGCGCAAATCCAAATCGAGAACTGCAATGGAAAATAACGTTTCCGGCCGCGGAACGCTATTTAGAAAGTTGCTTAGCACATTCCCATATGAGGTGTTACTTATTTGCCCTAACGTTACATAAAGTTTTTATGGAAAACGAGGTATCTAAGATAGGAATTGATGCAAGTCATATAAAGAATCATCTCTTTTGGCAGTGCGAAGATAATTATGCAAAGTGGCCGGAAGATCGGCTCGGAGAAACATTAAGATTGTTTCTGAGAAGCTTCTATATCCACTTTGGGCAATCTCGGTTACCTAATTATTTTATAGATCATTGCAATGATTTTAAAAGTATACCAAAGCCTTTGCTACTAAAGATACAAAGACGGTTAGCTGATATTCTAGAGGCTCCTGTAATGCACTTACTTCATGCCGTTGAAAAATTGAAATACACAAAGAAAGATTTTTATCCGTCTTTCAACAGCCATCGACTTTACGATATTTTAACTTGCAAAAACCCTTTACGAATAATAAATCCAAATTTACCTGTAGTTATTCCCAATTACCACAGCACTGACAGTGAAGACGAACCTATTAAGAACATTTCTGAGAGCTCTAAAGCTCATGACAAACATTATTTATGGAAAAAAGAAAGGCAAAGACAAATAAAAGAAAGAAGGCGTGCAAATATGCACAGCAAAAAACAAAGAATATTAAGTAAGGAAGAGAGAGAGATTAAACATAATGTGAGTACCTATGTGTAACTAATATTCTAAATACCTAGTCATACGGACGCGGAGCCTATTTAAAATATTTGAGTCAGTATTTAATGGTTATTTTATGTACATTTTAACTTAATAATGTAAGCTTATTAGAATTTAACAAATTTTAATATTAATTTTACAGATAATTTTGCCAGCAAAAATGGATGCAGAGCGTCGTCGGTTAGTACTAGAGTTCTTTATACCACACTTCATTGCTATGGCACGTTCCAGCGAAAAGTTTGAAGCTATAAGACAGGCAGTAATTTATTTGGAACAAGCTCAAAGGCTTTGCATTATTTTACGCGATGAACCTGCCGGAGATGTGACAGCTAATGAATATCATGATGTTATTCGGGATAAATTGGCCGATTGTAAGCGAAAACTAGTAAACCAAGGTGGCTTTAAGTTGTCAACACGAGGGGAAAGTGTCGTCGAACGATGTGCTCAGAATAAACCAGTTAAGAAACATCGTCCAAAATATGAACACATCATTAATCAAGACTCTCCAACAGAAAGTCATGGAAACGTTCCATTTTCATTTGTAGACGTACATGTTGAACCAACTTCAAAGCCGGAGTTCAAAAAGTTAGACGATATGGGACAAGAAGAATCTAAATTATGAAAATGGTAATTGATAGGAATATGAAGAAGCATTCATTACCTTATGATAATGTAATATATTGCATCTCATTGTTGTCGTGTGTATAATATTAAATTACATTCTTTATACTCTGTTATAGGATTACGTTGTAGCATAATAATTGGCTGTATATTTTTTCACCAAATTAAGAATCTCTTCTGATAATAACTGTACATAAAAATGGTATGACTGCTATTTGGAAAATAAAGATTTGTAGGTATGAAAAAATACAATACCTTAAATTTTCATTTATTTTATTGTAAAAATATGCTTAACTGAAAATAATTAGCTTTAATATAATATAATAACAGCAACTAATAATTCGATAATGTTTAATGAATTACTGTATGTATATTTGAAGTACATACGTATAAAATGTAACTCATATGCTACCATTATTTTCTTAATTAAATATGTGTTAAACCTAAGATTTTAGTTTTGCTGAGATGAATGTTTGTTTTTATGTATACTTTTTTAGTTACATGTTAACTTTTGAAATTATCTTACACTAATGGATTGACTCCAGCGACCATAGACAGCAAAGCCATGCGCACGTACATGCCATATTCAGCTTGCCTGAAGTAAGCCGCACGTGGATCAGAGTCGAATTCTTCAGATATTTCGTCAACTCGAGGCAATGGATGCATAACTATCATGCGACGGCGAGCGCGGGTCATCAGTTGAGGGGTTACGACTAACAATCCTCTCATCTAGAAGAAAAAATTAAATTAACCTTTATCTTCATATCAAAGAGATTAAATAGTTGTGTTAATGATTATCACATTATTAATGTCGTCTACTATGAAAGTGGCCGTTATTAAATAAGGTTACCTTTTCGTAATCGTCTTGGTTTTCAAATCTTTCGCGCTGGATTCTTGTCATATATAAAACGTGAGTGTCAGCCAGGACATCTTCAAGTCGCTCGAATACTTTTTGTGGAATACCTTTGTACGCTACGTATTCCATTATATGTTTGGGCATTCCCAGGCCTGGCGGACTGACATATTGTAATTGTACTTGATATAACGTTAAAAGACGGGCAAGAGAATGAACTGTACGTCCATTTTTTAAGTCTCCCACCATCGTTATTGTAAGTCCATTTACCGTACCAATCTCTTCTCTTATAGTGAAAACATCTAGTAACGCTTGTGTTGGATGTTCGCCAACGCCATCTCCAGCGTTAATGACAGGCTTACGGCAATGACGGGCAGCGCGCTAAAATATTTAAAAAATATGTAGAATAATTACATTTTTTTTTAATAAGTACGTATTGAATGTTTATAACTTACGGCTGCAGCACCTGGCTCAGGATGACGTAATACAACTACATCTGAATAACTTGCCATTACAGCTACACTGTCTTCTAAAGTTTCTCCTTTCTTAGCCGATGAACTCGTAGCATCCGTGTGAATCACGGATCCGCCGAGTCTTTGCATTGCGGCTGCAAAACTGGAACTTGTGCGTGTGCTTACTTCATAAAATATTGATGCCATGACTTTTCCTCTCAGTATATCATCCAAGTACCGGCCTTTACTGACACTTGTTTTCATAAATTGTGCTAAATTGAAAAGATCGTTAAGAGTATCTTTACTAAACGAATCAACTGTTAATATACTTTTACCAAATAAATCGCTACGCTGGCGTTGTGAAACTTGTGGTGGATTATAATATGATGAACTATCACATCTTTGTCTGGTTGATATCTGGGGAGGTAGTGGAGAAGTGCTTCGAAGTCCTGTAATATCATTGAAGTGCACATTCAATTTGTTTTGTGTCTCGGGCTTGTTCGATTCGATTTGATCTAAATCAATATCACTTGTTCTAGTAATATCTAATGAGTTATGCATCTCTAACGCTGAATTCGGCCGACTTGTTTCTTTTTCAGTCTTCTCAATTTCGTACACCGGAAATATTTGTTTTTTCGTAGTAGGCCAATCTCGTATATTTTGCCCAAAGCCTGGTGGTACTAATATTTGACCCTCTACGTAGGCGATTTCACCACGCAATGTTACACGATGAACGGCTCCACATACTTGCATTCCGGCAAAGGGCGTCCACTTTGATTTAGAAAACTCCATAGCTTCAGGAATAGTCCATTCATAATCCATGTCTACTTCTACATAAGTATTTGGTTGCTCAGGTAAATTAAATATTTTTCGAGGGTTTCTATGAAACTTATTAATGAGATCTTCCATAGTAAGTCGTCCTTGATGCACTGCGTTTAATAGAAGAGGTAATATTGTTTCTACACCAGGAAAACCAGGCGGTGGATTCTCAGAATTTTTCTCTTCAACAGAATGAGGGGCGTGATCTGTCGCAAAAACGTCAATAATATCCAAATTCTTCCATAATTCTGCTTGATCTTCAGGGCTACATAATACAGGGCGAACCTCGGCTCTTCCTTTCCCGATATAGTCCACATTTGCTGTACTTAGAAATAAGTGATGTGGACATACTTCACATGTCACTTTTAGGCCACGTTCTTTAGCGGCTCTTATAATTAAAATTTCTTCTTTTCTTGCAACGTGACATATATGTATAGGGCGATCAATAAGCGACGCCATAAGAATAACGGCCCCGGTCTTTTCGCGTTCGGCATGGGCACAAATGGGCATTTTTTTGGGCCAGTTTTGAAGATGTTTTTGCCACACAGTCATATCATCCAACTTAAGTGTTGTGAATGTTTCGTTCAAATACATTTTTAAGGTTGCTGCTTGCGGGGCTAAATCTGCGGCAGTATCACAATTCGTAGTTGAAGCGCCGACAAATAAAGCATAGTCGCAACGTGCGCTTACTCTAGCTAAAGTTGAGACATATTCATACGACGTGCGATCAATTAATGGAGGATTCGTGTTAGGCATTGCACAAATCATTGTAATTCCACCAGCAAGAGCTGCGGCGGTACAGGAATCGAAATCTTCCTTGTAAGTAGCGCCAGGTTCTCGAACGTGAACATGGACATCTATAAAACCAGGCAATTTAATAATGTTGCGAGATGTCATGCAATCAGTGTGAGTTTTCATTGGAGGTGCACCGCCACATTGCAACATCGCCTGCAATAAGAACATATTTTTTTTATATTTGTGTTCATAAGTATACGATAATCGATGAGCATATCGTGTAAATTTTAACTGCTTAATTTACCTTCACTAAGAGTTTGGCACACTTAACGTCTGTAACTAATGGTACTGCATAATCTACAGCTAAGCGTCTTGTACGATAACCATGTGTAGTAAAAGACGAAACCCGACGGGCGCCTCCCCGCATAGGTAAATTAATAACAAGATCTAACTGACGTCTTGCCATAAAATCTGCTAGATGCATTAATTCTCCATCTGATCTAGCATCATCTGGATCTCCAATATGATCGAAAGTCCACTGTACACTTTCAACCTAAAAAAGTATTACGGAACATTTCATTAATTTACAGTCGAATAAATTAGAATAAAGTAAAAAGTCAAATAATAATAATTATTATTATAATTTTGAATATAACATTAAATTTTGTTACTTTACATTGAATAAAAACATGTACCTCTACGCCATGTTCTGTATAAAAGTCTCCAGTGCCCATACTAGCGTATAGTTTATATCCCATTTTGTGCAGAACTCGAACACTTGGGAGTAGCTCCATTTTGTGCTATAAAATCAATAATAATTTAAATTAATGATAAAAACAGTTACCTACTTGAAAATATTTAGTCGATTCACTCGAAATTCTGTTTTTGAATCTGTAATGATCTTACCTTAAATGTTCCTACTGACAATAATATGGCTTTTTTAGGTATTCTGAATCCAGTACTCATCAAAGATTTTAGGTACGCTTCATATCGGTTTTCTCCGAAACATGCTACTTCTCCAGTTGATGCCATTTCTACACCTAAGGTAACATCGGCACCAGATAATCTTGAAAATGAAAATTGTGGCACTTTCACTCCTACCTTGCCACAACCAGCCATTACGTCAAGTGGTTCTACAGGTATGCCAAGTATTACTTTAGTTGCCATTGCAACGAAATCATGGTCCAACGTCTTAGATACGAAAGGAAATGATCTAGAAACTCGAACATTACATTCAATAACTTTTAATTCGTTATCTTTTGCAATTAGCTGCATGTTGAACGGCCCAGTAACATCAAGTGTTTCAGCAACTATGCGAGCAATTTCTTTTATTTTGTCTAGCGTTTCATTATTTATATCTTGAGGTGGAGTTACTAAAGTCGCATCTCCAGAATGTACACCAGCATTTTCTACGTGCTCCGATACAGCCAAACACAAAATAATTCCATCTACTGCTACAGCATCTATATCTATTTCTTTAGCATCCATAATATATTTTGAAATGACAACCGGGTGTTCTTTACTAACCAAACTGGCCGACTTTAAGTATGCTTCCAAATCCTGGTCAGAATAAGCAACATTCATGGCTGCTCCACTCAACACATACGATGGCCGAACTAGACATGGATATCCAACTTCTCCACTAAATCCAATTGCTGATTCTAAATTCGTTAGCTCCTTCCATCGTGGTTGTAATATACCTTTACGATCCAACATTCGAGAAAACTTAAACCTATTCTCTGCATTGTCTATCATGTCAGGTGAAGTACCAAGAATAACAGCTTGTTGTCTGTGTAAATCCATTGCTATGTTATTTGGTAACTGACCACCCATGCATAAAATTACACCATGAGGCTGTTCTATTTTATATATGTCCATTACAACTTCAAAGGAGATTTCTTCGAAATATAGCCTATCACTCATATCGTAATCTGTACTGACAGTTTCAGGGTTATAATTTATCATTATTGTTTTTTTACCTTGGTTCTTCAGTTCTCTTAAGCATCCAACAGCACACCAATCAAATTCAACGGAGCTTCCAATTCTATATACACCTGACCCTAATACCATTACTAGCCCTCCAGGGAAATCTAAATCATGTGCGCTACCATTATACGTGAGATAAAGGTAATTAGTGGAAGCTGGCCATTCAGCAGCAACTGTGTCAATTTGTTTAACGAAAGGTGTAATATGGTACTCTTCTCTTAATTTTCTTACAGCCAATTCGGTACTTTTGATAGCTGCGGCAATTTGTTTGTCCGAAAATCCTATCTGCTTAGCTTTTTTTAAAATATCGTAAGTAATGGATCCACAACTAACAGCTTCAAGGTTATTGTAATAATCTATTATATTTTTGAATTTATGGAGAAACCAACGATCTATTTTAGTTAATTCATATAATTTATCAACACTGTATCCATTTTTAAGTGCGGCGGCTAAAACAAACATCCGTTTATCGGTTGGTTCTCTCAATTCATTTTCATTTACTTTTTTTATATTAGGATCGAAACCGTTGACATTTTCGTCTACCATTCTTAAAGCTTTTTGAAAAGCTTCTTCAAAGTTTCTACCGATAGCCATGACTTCACCGACACTTTTCATCGAACTTCCAATTTTTGTACTCACTCTGTTAAACTTTGCAAGATCCCATCGTGGTATCTTTACTACGCAATAGTCTAAACTAGGTTCAAAACAAGCAGTAGTAACTCTTGTTACAGAATTTTTAATTAATGGTAATGGGATCCCCAAAGCCAACTTAGCTGCTACATACGCAAGTGGATAACCTGTGGCTTTGCTCGCTAGTGCGGAACTTCTTGATAATCTAGCATTTACTTCGATAATGTAAAACTCTTCTGTATATGGATTTAGAGCATACTGAATGTTACATTCTCCTATAATACCAAAATGTCGTATAACTTTAATTGCAGTATTACGTAACATGTAATATTCCTTATTAGACAGTGTTTGACTCGGAGCAACTACAATGGATTCGCCTGTGTGGATTCCCAATGGATCTACATTTTCCATGTTACACACTGTTATGCAATTATCATAAGCATCTCTTACTACTTCATATTCAACTTCCTTCCACCCTTTTAATGATTTATCGATAATAAGTTGCTCTGAATGAGATAAAGCCTGGTGTGCCAACAATCTAAGCTCTTCTTCATTGTTTGCAAAACCTGATCCTAATCCTCCTAGAGAGAAGGCAGAACGAGCCATAACTGGATACCCAATTTGCAATGCTGCGGCTAGAGCTTCGTCAACAGTTGCGACGGCAGCACTTGGTGCTACTTTTTCGCCAATCGCATTAATTTTTTCTGCAAATATTTTTCTATCCTCTGTATCAACAATAGATTGTATAGGTGTTCCTAACACAACAACGTTGTATTTTTCAAAGACACTTGATTTTTGCAACTCTACTCCACAATTCAAAGCAGTCTGACCTCCAAAGGTGAGCAGAACGCCTGTGGGTCGCTCAGCTTTTATGACTTGTTCAACATATTCGGGAGTTATAGGTAAGAAGTAGACTTTATCTGCCAAGCCTTTAGACGTTTGAACTGTCGCGATGTTCGGATTTATTAGTACGGTTTGAATTTTTTCTTCCTGCATAGCTTTCACACCCTGCGAACCAGAGTAATCAAATTCTCCTGCTTGACCAATAGATAATCCACCTGAACCGAGAATTAGAACTTTTTTAGGCCTTTCTTGAATTGTTGGCACAAAATTTAGAGTTTCTGTTATCATTTTATCAACAATACAACGCTTCTTTCTCTTGTAAAGTCTTATTGCATCTACAAATATATCAAAAAGACACTCAAGATCCGTTGGTCCTGCAGTGTGCTCAGGGTGAAATTGTACACTAAAAAACGGAAGCGCTTCATGAATAATTCCTTCGTTTGTTTTATCGTTTTCGTTGGTGAATAAAGTTTTCCAATTTTTAGGTAGGGTCTTTGTGTCTACCGCATAACCATGATTTTGTGATGTCATAAAACATCTACCTGTTCCAATGTGTGTACATGGTAAATTATGACCTCGATTTCCATAACTGCAATAAAATTATAATGTATAAATTAAACATATGACTTATTAAACATGGCATATCAGAATTAAAAATATACTATTTACATACCTTGTTTTAAAAGTTTTACAACCAACAGCTGTTGATAGTAGTTGATGACCAAGACATATACCAAAAATTGGTTTAACATTATTGATATCATTTACTACAGTTCTTAAATTTTCCACAACTTGTTTACACATATCTGGATCACCAGGTCCGTTACTAATGAACAGGCCGTCATATTTTGTCACATCCAATTTATGGTCCCATGGAACTAAAACTACTTTTGCATTTCTTTTCACAAGGCATCTGATTTGATTGTACTTTAAGCCACAATCTACAGCAACAATTGTAATATCTCCATCAGGATTGAATATCTTGGATTCCTAAAAATTTTAAAAATTGTTAAGTGAGCGCTAGCAACGACCTTAGGAATACAGGGAAATAGTTTTTGGTTTATATTGAAGCTAGCGTGACGCATCTTTTCATATCATAATTATTACATTACCTTTACTGAT
>DWDX01005757.1:0-10228 GCA_018245675.1 Agara michaeli | reverse complement strand
TGGGTTCAAATCCTGGCAAGCAACTTTGACTTGTTACGTGCGTTTTATAACTTAAAAGTTTAAATATCACTCGTTATAACCGTGAAGTAGAAAGAACATTGTGAAACGGCCGAGATCCATGTCCAGCTGTGGGCTAAATGAAACTGGTCCGTAAACGTATCGCCCAGCATGCCGAATATCGATTAAGCCCGTCCCTTCTAATGGCCAAATCGAATTCTGTTCCGACTGCCCTCGCCGTCCAAATACGATTGAGTTAATTGACGTCGACGCAAAGTGTCTGGTGTCGGTGTCTAGCGCTGCAGAATCGGTAATAATGCGAACGCTTAACAAAACGGTCACGGGGCGTTTATCGCGTTGAATTTTTTCCGTTTTAAACTTGTCATTGGAGCGCGGTGCGAATGAAACATGACGTCATTTGGTGAGTCGACTTCGAGTTTAAGACTCAGGCTCCTCTCGGATTCATTAGCAAATTGCACGTGAACTTAAATGATCCGGAAGTTCGGTGTTCTCTGGAAATATTTATAGGTGTATAACGACGAACGATTACAGAGCGCTTTATGTGGAAGTCGTTAGACTAAGTAATTTTCGTGAATGAATACGAAATGCTGTCGGCAATGTTTTTTTTTTTTTTTTTTAATTTTTTTTTTTATGTTAATGAACATTGAATACACGTGTTTATCTAGTTATGTCCATAATTATGCATTAGCTAAGCCCGTGCGAAATATTTTTTTTAGTTGGCTTAGTAACCTAAGTTATTCCTTATAACATCAGCTGTCTGCTAGTGAAAGTCGCGTCAAAATCGGTACAACCGTTTCGCAGGTTAGTCGGAAGAAACAGACAAACAAAAATTTTAAGAATTGGTTTTTTGTTATATATGACATATACCTACACATTCATATACATTTAGTCAAACGCTGTGTTATATTGACATTATGAACAGACATTGCAATTTTATTAAAATATAGTATATGAACAAGCTGGTACTCGATAAATGTGTACGGATGTGGAGTGGACATATGCTTTGCGTTTTTACCTACACTTTTTAAAGTTAAAAAACACAAAAACCGTGGCTTCTCTTCTAACAACAAAAAGTTGTGAAAGCATATGGGCAACAAGCCCATTTCTTCGCCAGTTGCGGTATGCCGTTACATAAATGTCGTTCCTACATCTGCCGAGTTCGCCAGAATGCAGGCCTGCATACTTTCACTGGGGGGAGTCTTGAACACGTGCTATTTTCGTACGTGTATAAAATGTAATTATTTTCCACAAACGACTCAACATAGACACATTCCTACCGATTATGTATGCCAGTATTTCTTATATATGCTACAACTTTAGCATAAGAATCTTTAGAACTTTTTCGTAAAGTTCGATGATTAAATTAAAAAAAGAATGTCGCGTGAAACGCGCATATCAACGTCTGAAGCATGCTCGCGTTCATATTAGCGGTCGCAGAGACTTATTACGATTCTTTACAAATGAAAAGAGACTGCCACGTTAAATAACACCCTTCTTTAGTTGACAGTTGTTACCATAAAACACGTGCACAATAGCCCCCGTTTACAAGTCTTAAGTGACCTTTTATTCCCTAGAGAAGTTTTCAAAGAGTAGGCCACGTTTAACTGCAGTAACAAATTTATGCACTTCTCACGAAGAATTAGCAGTTTGCGTGCTGTATTAAGTACTAGCTTTTGCCCGCGACTTCGTCCCGCGCATATATTATTATACATATGTTATAATACATATAAACCTTCCTCTCGAATAACTCTATCCACTAAAAAAAACCGCATCAAAATCCGTTGCGTAGTTTTAAAGATCTAACCATACATAGGTACATAGGGACAGGAAAGCGACTTTGTTTTATACCATGTAGTGATAAAGGTTTTTAGAAAAAAATTACGAATATCGCTTGCCAGGCGCTACTACGCGAAACGTATGTTATAAACTTGCTATAGATTAGGTATACAACGTGGTACGCGTCAGTTTTAGTAGCCTCTTAGCGACACCTTAGCATCCCCATAGAGAGGGATTGTACTCCGCTTGGCTTCATCACAAAAGGACGCCGCGACAGAGCCGATACGGATGTTTTGTAGAAAAAAAAGTTCATCGCCGACAAGCTTTTGCTAATAAACTTTTATAACCTCGAACAATTTTCTTCGACAGACTTAAAATAAGATATAATATGTGAACATTATTCTTTCCCTTCGTCAGGCTAACTCAAGTCTTTTCGCGGTGTGTAATCTTGTATATGTATATGAATCAGCATTACAATTGACTTATTAATAAAATATTCATTTTATTAATAGGATATTTCAATGCTTATCAAATAGCCAACAGTTATAATGCTCATAAATTTTATGTTAATCCTGCGTTCATAAGTTCAGGTACCCGAATCAACGGTTAAACTAATGCTTCGGAATTGATTGATCGGTCATATATTTCAACCGGTCGGTCGGTGCATTAATTGGATTCAATAACTTAATCCATTTTGCGGTGTAATTTGTTAATTGACGAGCAACATGAAGTGTTCGTGGTGGCGAACAAGTTATGTTGATTCAAATTGCTAAATTATAAGCTTAACAGGCTAAACGGTTCACTTGCCACTCGCTGTCTCGGCACCCAACGGGTTTCTGGCTAATTTAATAAACCGACTGCATAAGTGGATGGCCGCGGATTGTGGTAACGAAATGATTGCACAACAACAACAACATACCGTCACGCCCGGTCCCTCGCGGGTTAGACAGAAAGAAGTAGTATTAGTAGCCGAGGCGGGTCAGGTTTGCAAAGACAGAGATGTTTGGCACTCGGTGCTTTCTGTCTATGATTGCACAATTCTCATTTAACATCTACGCAACTGAATATTGAACATTACACTCGTTATTAATGTGGTAAATAAGTGTGTGATAGAAACATTTTGAACTTAATTGTCTTAATATTTTGACAGTTTTTTGAATATTATTCTTCCATCCTTTTTATTGGTCCACTGCTGGACCTGGTCTACTTTCATGGTGAGAGGGATTTAGGCCGCAGTCTACCACGCTGGCCAAGTGCGGATTGATAGACTTCATACACCTCAGGAACTATTACATGCTTTATAAACATCTCTAAGGTGTGCAGGTTTCCTCGCGATGTTTTCCTTCACCGTTATAGCAAGTGATAGTTTAATTTACAGTTATAAAACTCACGTAACGTTTTTGAATATATGCACACTGAATTGTCAATTTAAAACGGACGTCCCACTGTCCGTATGTATTACCAAAAGGGCAATGATTGACAGAACACATGCTAGAGCGGCGTAGATAAAGAGATTTCGCACACGCCGATCGGCAATAAGTCTCCTTTATGTTTGTTTACTCACAGTGTCGCTTGGAAACAAGTTGCGAATTCGGACGAACTACGGCACGTTTACGGCAGCTGGGCGTGGCCATCATATTTTTATTACCTCGCTTTCGATTCGAAGCGCTTAGCACAGCATGTACTGCCATTTGCTCTCGTTAGGTGCTATCAATTTCTTAATATCATCGTCTTATTGCTTGCTATCTATTAACACACGAACAAGGATGGCCAGAGAGTTGAGTAAGACAGATCATATTGTTCAGTTTGGAGCGTTCACAAAGTCGACGCTCCCACAGTTTCTGTAGTCACGATTCGTATTAAAGCACTTTTCATCCGAAGAAAATTCTGTGAACGTTATGTACTATCCTAAGACACGCAGATCCGTCGACTTTATGTTAAACCGGCGAAACTTCGAAATGTAGTTACCTACATCATCTCGCGTCATATAAGTGACATCGAAATTCAAACTAAAGTTTCTCTACGACTTAACACCGAAGGGGGGGATAAGGATCCTCGCTTCTGTTCACAAAATGATAATAAAGTACGTGCCTTCCCTACGCGACATCAAACCGAGACTTAACTAATTTATTGCACTTTCGGTGTCATTCCATCTGCGTCAGTTGTTCCAATGGCTATAACTCAATATCGTTGAATGATTTAGGTGTTTTGTCTTTTAATGTTTTTGTCGTCTATTTCTATTCCATTTACATCGTTAACTATATTAATGTGTTGCTTAATTGGGGATATTTCTCATGCGCCTGCTTGATTATTTGAATGTATCCTCAGTGGTGTCTGATGATCCTTGGAGAGGTTATGTTGTTTCTTTTATTTTTTATACCAAAACGACAGATTGTTGTATGTATAACTGGATTGTGGTTTTTGTAATGTGTTATTGTGTACAATCTCCTTAGCTGAAACATTATATCCTTCATTTCATAGTCGTCTATAGTTATATTAACTAAGTTTAAAGTAACGTGAATATTTAGTTCAATTTCATTGCCGCTACTAAACTCTTAGTTTTTAACGTAGCCTCAATGTACAGTGTTAGCACAAGCCATTGAATGATTGAAGCAATACATTCCGAAATTCGAATTGCAATGTATGTTCAGTTGTAAATTTTCAGAGTTTGGACCTTTTCAGAACACCACAATGCTTTGCTTAAAATATATAAATAAAAATTTTACGTATACAATTTATTATAAATACATCGTAGGTACTGAACACGAATTGTAATATAATTGTATTGTAAATATAAATTGCATGTCTCTCCTTGTACGTGAAATAAATGTTAACGAGAGGACGGAGCATGCGCTATTGTCAGATATATTTAGCGTGCCAACAAAACATTCGTAGGGGAGAAATCCTACATATTTTAAAAGTCTGAAATAGTATATTGTTAACAGTCGTCCAATATTCATAAAATAATATATTCAATTGTAGATTTCATAATTCGTTCTTACGTAATGAATGACGAACGAACTATTCTCTTAAATTGTCTAAGATTATTCATAAAGTTCTCATTATATCTAAACTATATTAATCATTTATCACATCTGCGATTTGAGTATTCTTTAAGATTTGTACAATTGTTTTAATGTTTAACGCCCAAAGTGATCTTCATAAATCTGTAATTGTAACGAGTGAGATTTGTGAGTGTTTTTATGTGTAATAGAATATTAGATTTCTAAACGGTTCGCCCAATATATTATATGCTGGTTACCATCGCTAAGATATTTTGTAAGTTAAATTAACTTACATTTTTCTCATATATTTATATTTGTTAGTTTGTCATGATTTACTGAATTTGAAATTTTAATTCATTGTTGCATATATCTTTTGTCATATTATTGAACTAGCTTTTACCCGCGACTTCGTCCCGCCCCCGCTACAAAAAAGGTAATTATTTACGACATCACATTAGAAACCTCAAAAATAACATTATTTCTCTGCTATATAATGGATGTTATTATACATATAAACCTGCCTCTGGAATCACTCTATCCATTTAAAAAAAACGCATCCAAATCCGTTGCGTAGTTTTAAAGATCTAGGCATACATAGGGACAGACAGCGGAACAAAAAACAGGGACTTTGTTTTATACTATGTAGTGATATGTTAGGCGCCGTTCCAAAAACGCTTTTCTGAAACCGCCGGTAAAGTCTAAGCGGTAACTGAACAACCTTTTGTGCCTACTAATGCTCTAAAATGCTACATCATACTTATATATCATCTATTTCGATACCACCCAGCCATTCGAAATGTGAACCATGTGCTTCTTAATTACGTAACGCGTAACGAAACAGTCGCCTTTTGTTTTTGTTTACTTTGGCACGAGCCATGGGCGGGACGGTAACGGGCAAGATATCATCTCTTCAACATTCGTCAAGAATCGTACGCTTATTAGTAAGTCTCGTGAATGAACGTTTATGGTATGACACAAATATCAATCAATTTGTTACCAAAGTTATTATTCTGAATTTATAATATGCCTCACCATATTCACACACACACACACACGCGCACGCACACACACGCACATTCATTGGGCCGTTTACCTACTACAGAAAATGTTGTTTGAATGTTTTCCGGCAGTATTGAACGAGTCGGTCTTAAACATTATGCATAATGTTATCTGACCATTCTGGTAGCTTTATTTCTACCGACCCTCTCCCTTGTTGTGCTCCGTACATTTTGTTTCCCGTTCATTTCGATCCCTTGTTTTGTGTTTATTGTTATTAGCGGTAGTGTCAATACACGCTATCTTCATTTCATTTTCGAAATATGGGCAGCCGTTAGTGTCATTTCTATTTGTTAATGGTAATAAATGTGCGCGTCTTTTTGTTCAACCGGTTATTTTGATATTTGTTACACAGTAGTGTTGTATTCTAAATTTGAATACCGTTCTCAAATTGCTTCGCTCTTGCGGGCGTTTCCCCTTCTTTCGAAAGTCGCCTCAGTTCGTTTTAATATCATCAGCGTTGTATACATAGGTTATCATATCAGAGTGTGACACGAGGCTGGTTCGACGCCTCGGAGCGTTCGAGGCGCGCGCCCCCTACTACGCTCCCCCCGCTCCGACCCTCGACAAGCCACTGACTGGTGCAGTCTCGATTCACACGTCGAGGGAGTTATACGTCGCTCGTTCGAAAAAAGCTTCACGTGTTCGAGATTTGTCTATAATTTATAATGTAGTGTTATCAGTTTTCCTACATTAAAATACAACCGCACTTAAATTGGTGATTGTGATCCAGTGTTTCCGCATCCGTTGTGTATTTTTTATCGTCGAACGGTCAACGTTAACGGTTTTATTAGTGCCAGTATCTTTTATTTAACTTAGGTCGTGATAGTGTTTACATTATTTACCGGGATGTCTCTGAGACAGTAGGATCTTTATTAATAAAAAGGTATGTTATATTGTATTTATGTTATTCGACTGAATTAAAAATCCGTTTCGGTCTGAATGTGCTATTGTTTGTCAGTATTTTTCCAGCTCTTACTTTAGCTTAATTGACATTTTATATTTAATCAGCTCATAATTATTTTGAAGAAACAACAATTAAGCGTTATTATATCTAATTGTGAATTGAACAATAAGCCGTCATAATTCTTAATTACTTGATACATATCTATTATGTTTCGTGCCGTCTGCGATGACATAAATATTTAATTATCCCACGATAGCATGGGGTGAGATGGCGAGCAGGAACGAGATAGCTATACATCCATTCAATTTGTGGGGCTGCCAGCCATCCAGTACATGGCTACAATAGAGGGATTTCCGTGAGAATATTGTATTTCGACACTTAATTCAGCGGAACGTACATGTAATCGTCCGCGATGGACGAAGAATCCAGGCTTTATTTCTTCAATCTATTCCATATTTTTAGCTTCTCTATTCCCGATACACGAAACTCAGTCAATACCAACATTGTTTTGTGACATTTCGTAATCACGATCCCCATAGAATGTACCCATGTCATTCAAGTTTTGCCGTTCAACTACAAGTTTGGACACGTTCAAAATGTTGTTATCTCTAAGGTTATCCGGCTTAGCGTCTTTGTTGTTACTGTGATAACTTGTTAACTGTATATTTTTATATTCCATTATTAAAGTAACCTTACTATACTACTTCATACTATAAGTTATTAGATTTTATTTTGTTTTTAGTTCATTGTCCAATTTTTTTGTGTTTCAAAACTGTTCTCGATCATTCTTTCTTTCAATGATATCAAAATGTTAACTTAGCCATAGATGTATGGATTAATCGGTATTAAATATGGTTGTCACAACATTTATTATTGAATATGAAGTGACATCCTTCATCGTGCTATCCGCTACGTTTCATATAGACCGGTCAAGATTTTTATCCTCATAATGAGTACTCGTTCTCACATTATTATATATATATATATGCTTCCGATTCAAAAACACACCGAATCAGAGAGCGTGAGCTATTGTGTTACACTCTCTTTTATATGAGTTTCTTAGAAATCACACTTTCAATGGTTTTTGCACATTTACGTAACAAACGTTTCACGTAACTCAGATTGAATTGTTCGTAATTACTTACGTGAGAGATAAATTTTACGGCTATGGTGTGAAATTTTACATAACATAATATGAAGTAACCGTTATGTTAAAGCGATCGTATCTATGATGTGACCATCGTGAAGATTGGCCAGAGTATAGTTGAAGTCTCAGTAAAGATAAAATTTACGATGCAATTAAAAAATTTGCAATAAAAAACCTAAACGTTTTATCGAAGAACGTTCTGTGCCAAAGTAACTTCCGAACGCCTTTATATTATAGCCTATATTGCCCACTTGTGGCCTCGTATGAAACTTGTGTTATTAATTTTTTTGCCCAGAAATAATTAACACGTGTGTCGTTATTCGAGGCTAGGTTACAAGGTCTGTTTGAAGATCACCGCACATGACAGTACAAGAATTGCTGCTTAACGGCAGAAATGAGTAACCTTATTATAGTCAACTATCACGACGACAACAGCTGTAATCGTATTAAATTAGTTTCTCTTGTACCTATTAGCGCTATCATGATCGATGCGACACGTACTGACGTGGCAGAACCAAGGCTTATTTATATAGAAAATAGGGCTAATAAATATGGCATAGTTATAAACCGGAAATAATGTATCTTTCTTTCTTTCTTTCTTTTTTTCTTTTGTTCTTTCTTTCTTACATTCCATCTCTCTCCTCGACGAACGGGAATGGTAGTGAAAGTAATAGTTATATAGGTGTATAAGTAAGTTTAAAATTTGGTTATACCGTACTTAATATTATAAAAACAATTGATGAAGATAATTTTTATTATAATTAAGTATGTATGCTCTCCAAATAAAGCATTATAGAAATGGATGGGAATCGAAGTTCTACGGTTTAGCAGCCAGAGGCCACTGCACCAAGAGGCCATATACCTACAGGGACGTATGGGGCCCGATACGAAAGTGTGCATTTGTATCGGAGATGGCAGCGTCCGACGACGCCGAGGCTCACTCGAGCCGTGATTAAATTATTATTTATGGGCGTGGAACGCGAGAATATTCTTGCGACTGTAATATGATGATTGACTCGTGCCATTAAACTTGCTTACATTTTATGAAACTCCTCACTAGTTGGTTAACGGTCGGCCATTTTACAGAATGTTATTTATGTACGATTATTTAGCGTTGCAGTGATAGCCTATCGGTTTGAATTTCAGTATTCCCACCGGTCTCGGTTGAAATCTTGCTATGCATCTCTGACTTTTGATAATTGAAAATTTAATATCGCAACCTGTAAGAGTGATGGAAAACATCGTGAGTTCTTTGCAATTGTCTTTGTGGTGTGTGAAGTCTGCTAATCCGCACTTGACCAGTGTGGTAGGCCATGGCCTCAAATCTTATCATCGCGAAAGAAGAGTCGCGTTCAGCAGTAGGACAGTGAAATGATTGTAAAAAGTGTTGCGTAAAGCGTTGCCCTTGCAGGTTGCACTCGCATTGAATCCTTTACTTCTGTACTAATGTTTTATTTCAAACGATGAGTATAATATAAGTATTTACATTTCTAACATCAACACGTTAAAGCACAAGGTAAATCGCAATGTTCTTTTAAATATCTCATCTATTCTGTATTGTTTCATGCAAAAACGTTCAATGAAGAGCGTATTTCATACAAAGGAGCCTCGCGAACTGATCTGAAACGTAATAACATCAGTTTTGTGTTAAACGAATCGCTTTCAAAGTTAATATCACAGAATCCGTTAGTCAACTATAATGGAATTAATTTGCTTTATCGTTGGCGGGGCAATCTCTCCGTTGTTCGTGACACCATGCTCGCTGGTGCGAATAGGAATTTTCTCATAACCGATGGGCTAACTGTACTATTTGCTGTAGGTGTGCTTTAGTTCGGAGGGAAAATGATTGACGTCACTGCAATAATCTTCACTGACCCAAATTCGTTTGCAACTGAATGGCAGACATTATATATATTTGTGTTATTTTATCATTCGCTTTATTGTTATTTGTATTGTTGGATTAAAAAGAATATTTAATATATTATTAGATAATATAATCTATCAAAGAAATCGTTTTCCCTTTAAAGTACTATTCGAATATTATTTGAAATTCTAAACTTTCTACATTTATTACGTAGCTCAGTAAGAGTTTCATATTCATTTTGTTATAAAATTTAAATTGTATTCACATTCCATTCCATTCATCTTTTTGCATACAAATGAAAAACCTTAATAAATCATTCTACTGTTGTTTTTTATACTTTCGTATGCTTTACTTGTGTTTACTCATTATTATATATTAGTAACATCACGCCTGTAATCCCCTAAGGGGTAGGCAGAGGAGTGTAGTACATCCCCACATTTCACCAGTTACGTTTA
>DWDX01005756.1:0-10230 GCA_018245675.1 Agara michaeli | reverse complement strand
TTTGATCAATTCTACCCCCAAGGGGATAAAATAGGGGATGAAAGTTCTTAACGCGAGCGAAGCCGCGGGCAAATGCTAGTTCAACATATAGTAGATACTGATATGAATTTTGGAAATGACTGATACACTAAGGCATTTAAATTTTCTTATCCTGTTACGAATGTCTTTCTTATGTACAATTTAAAATACATGATGCGAGTTTTTTTAACGGGCATTAAATAATATTCATCATTCTTCAGATATAGAGATAACTACGTATTTATTGCAGCACATGTTGGCTCATCGTACCTACTAGATAAGGGCGTTCAATCGGGTTCTAAGTAATTTTAAACCAGATTGCTCTTTCCCGGTTTCCACTTTACTGCACTAACCGGTTTTCGAAGTTATAAATACTTGATTTTTCAGCTAACATTGAAACAATTTTAGTTACAGTCAGCAAAAGATATTACCATGGACACAAACAACGTCAACAATATTTCCCTCAGGAATGCGTTCCATAATATCTGTCTGGACGAACGCAGTGAAATATATCTGATCTTTCATAGGCAGCATTTTGAAGTGAAGTCAAAATTATTTGATACAAACCAATATTCAGTACGTCCAATTAATGTGACCTATATAACAGCGCAACGCGTCGAAAATTTTTTTTATTCGAATTTCAAATGAAATTAGGGATGGTGACTGTACAGAATAAAGCACAGTGTTGAAATTTTACTGAATTGCAAAGGTTCACCCGAGCCATCCAAGGAAAATAACCACATAAATAACTTTTTAACCGTAAATTTTGTTGAAATGACTTTTTCATAATTTTCTTTGTTATGCAAATTTATTCGTGTTCTCTAAACGTTGCATAGTAACACTTATGCAAAACACAGGAAGTAGGTAGCTACTGCACCAACATATGTTCAAATTTAATAAAGTGTATTATTTGAAAAATAGTGTATGTGTAGATGACGTCATTACCTTTGTCATCAGATTTCTGCGTATTGTTTCCAAAACGTTAAAATAATATTTGTTTTCCTTGTATGAAAGTGTACTTCGAGCCTTGGAACACTGTTTAATATTTACATACATATTTACGATCCGCAACTCGTATAAGTAGAGATGCGACTAAACTAACCATACGAGTATATCTGAACTGTGGACCCTTGACCTATTTATATAAATTTCATATTCGCTTTTATATTGCATGTGGCCAAAATATGTGTTGAGATTTTAAACAGTAAACATTAATAGTTTTTAGCTACGTAATTTTATAACCGTTGCGTTTGTGAAAAAAAATGAGAATAAATAAAACGTAAGTATAATACATGTATATAGGAGATAGAAGACAACTATATAATATTGTGTACCTACACGGTTTTATTAGTATATTATTAAAATTAAAAAATAATATTACTAAGTCATGTTTCAATTATTCTTATCGCGTAAAAGCATTTTTATTTCAAATTGAATGTTTTTTACTGCTTACAATTGAGACAGCTGTAACGTATGCGTGTGTTTTCAATGAAATATATATATACTGTAAGTACGCAATACAGACACTACATGGTTATAATATCAATAATTTTCTCAACACTTTGGTATGAAAAAATGTTAATAAAATAAATAAGCACAAAATTGGTAAAAGCCGGGCGAAGTAGTGCGCGACTACGCGAGAGCGGAATGGTTGAGCGTAACACTCGCAGTTGGGTGAACGGCGAGGTGAGCGGTAAACATCTCTCAATTTAACACAACAATTATATTATCAGAGACCAACTGATATAACTATGTCAGAAACTGACATAAACACAGCCAATATGTATTTCAGCCTAGTCTAGTTGAAATTGAGCTCTAATACACCTATGAAACTGGAAACAGATGACATTACTGCCATAGATATTTACTACCTCTAAAACAATAAAAATACGAGTCAGACCTTCCTTTTCTGTGTCATTACGGTGTCCTATATTGTATTCGCTTATATACGTTCGCCGTCAAATATGCAATGAGCAATCCTTAGTAAATTGCTGTCAAGGATTTCGCTGTCAAACACGACACCGTAATGGGAATATTTGAGTAGTGAAGTGAAATGTGGGTTTAAACAGCCGTCGCCCTAATTGCGTCCATTGGTTTTAACTGTAACCGATCCCATTCATCTGCTTCTCGTGGCACTCGAGAGAATTGACCCACTTGCTATCATTTGCATCGGGCCTTGTATTCATTTTAGGCGAGTTAAAGCCATCACTAATTACATTCAAGTGCAGTATGTTCGTGGTTAAGATGTTTATTTATTTGTATGTTCATTCATTACTTTCATTTGATATTATTACTTATTATATTTCTCATTCCTTAATTTTTTCGGTCTTTTTTAATTGTTCTACTGCTCACGAGTCTCCACTTATAGGTTTTTAATTCTCAATATTAGAGGTCAATTTTATGATTGTGTTATAACTAAAAGAGATCTTGAGTATCGTCCAGCCGTAAAATGACCAACACAACGATCAAGAATGACATTCTGTAAAAGTTTTTTAATCTTAAACAATCTCAACCCAAAAAAATACCCAAATTAAAACATTAATTACGTGCCACAGTTTGATCGAGCTCAATAACGCATCAAAGAGAAAATGTCATTTGTTTTCAGTTCAATTTCAGAAATTAGGACTATTATACGGGTCATATTTCATTCAATTAGGGCAGATGTTACATATAATCTATTATGTTATTAGGGGCAACATATCGTCGTAAATAGGATACGAATCTTGAAGAGGAGTGCCATATAGTACTTTTAAACTTTTGGTTATTCACACATATATAATAATGTAATAAGTGTCTTGATATCATTCACACACGACCACATGGTTCCAAAATGAGGAAACTCTGTACTATAGTAACCAGCGAGCCTATAAATTAACAATATATTAATTTCTAAATATATACGTGTACCTACATATAATTTTACAACCAAAAGCACGAAGAAGAAATTCCGACCATCATACAAATATTTGTCCTGAATGGGAATAGAATCGAGCCCAGGATCGCCAGTTTAGCTATCATTAACCACTAACCCAATAGACCAGTCTGTGATAAACAAGTATCTTAACAGTTTAAGAACCTTTCACTTACTTAAGTGGAGTAGGTAAACAAATGTGAAAATTTATTGTGACAAATTTCATTCGTGCGTTTTAGAATGACCTTAAATCTGTACCTTGAAGGTGTACATAACATTGTACTACTACATAAAGGTCAAATGGATTAATTGCGTTTTACATTAAAGCTAACACCTTTTTTTATATACTTCAGTCACGGATTACCAGCTATTACCTACTTGAAGTGAACTACTACCTAATCATAGTAGGTTACACTAATTTAGTTTAAGTAATTTTATATCAGGTAAAAAAAAACTGTTGGCTTAGATTTAAATCGAATATTACTTTACACAAGTTACTCCGACCTTTTCTATTCGGCACTCCTTATGTTGCACATAAAAAAGACATTGTTCCTACATAATCTATGGGTATTGTCCGAAAAATTCAGCAAAAAAGCAAACATAAATATTTGGTTCCCTGACATTTTCCTTAAATTCCTGAAGATAGGACGGAGGAAATATTTCCGAAATAACTTCTATAATCTCTTCCGGAATGTTTCTGGCCAGCTTTCAGGTATGTAAATTTGTAAAAGCGTGGCACAGATTAAAAAATAATCGTTGTCTATTCCACTCTACTCCACTAAAGCGTAACGTTCGTTCTTATATCTTTTTCTTTCTAGAACAAAGATAGGAAACCAATTTTTTCACAATGACATAAGGAAATTAGATTTAAAAAGTGTGCTTGTCAGAAAACAAATTGATTACTAATTAAGATAAAGAACCGCGACTGAACGAATCATCAACAAATCTGTATCGTGTTGTTATCAAAATTATTATATTTATTCTTCTTCATCTTGTTCCTTCCCTTGTTCCCTTGTTTGTATTCAATGCTTCTCACAAGTCTACGCCAAGTTGTTCCAATTCAATACGTCAACATTAAGGCGCCTCTATATGCATATAATGTGCATCTCCGCCGCATTCTCATCTCCTATTGAATATTCATATATAATACCGAGTAAGCGTTAATACAATGTCAGTACTCTCCTCTATAGCGTAATTTTAAAAAATGCAAGGAAAAATAACAATTTTACAGTCACAAAAAAAAAAGAAATGATTTACGACAGACAGAACTCGCGCTCGCGTGCAACGTTCACATAAACTTTACAGTTTTACGTCCAGAAATGATTTCTTCATGACATACATAAAAAACAAATTTTTTCATTGCTAAATAATACGCGTTATGATTATCGAAAAGCACGCGAAAGGTTTAAAGACACCAAAAAATATTTGCTCTCAGTAAATATAAATATTCATACTTACGGAACCTAATGAATGGATGAATGGAACAGTTGGATGTGGTATTATTTTAAATACTTTTAGTCTAAATACTTTTAGTTACCCTACCTAATGTCTCGTATTAAGCAACGTATAAGTTACAATTTACAAACTACAATTGCTCACAGTTGCAATGTTTTGTTTACAGTAATAAAATTTTGTTAAGCTGTTCTAATATACATAGATTGAAATATGCAACAGACTGTTTGCTACCAACTTGTATCCTTGCATATTGATTGAAGTGCAAAATGTTCTCCAATTTTACCAACATCAGTAAGTAATATTGCCACTGGCAATTTAGCGAAGTATTAGTACATGGTCACTTTAGTGTTGCAAATGTAATAGGTTTTATAGATATTGGGTTACATAGATTGTTTTCTTTTTTACAGTAAACTAAATTTATTGGACACAACCATTTGTTATTTAGCAAGAAATGTTTAACTAGTTTGTTTGTCAACGGTAGCCATCGGTATTTTTCCTTGTCCTAATTAACAGGGGTTGTGACATTCGACTATTGACAATATTCTTGTACCATTCGTCGAATCAAGCTTATTTTGTGATACAGTTGGATCTTTGCTTTAGTATCTAGTGTACTGCATGGGAGTCATTAACAGATTTAGTATGTTGGTTTATCAAATATAATTTCATGTCAACAAAATATCACTAATGATGATAACCTTGATGATTTTGGATATGAACCTCACACTGCATGTGAAAAACTTACCAACTTACACTTCGTCAGAGCGGGATTTACTGTCCGTTCAATGAGTTACAGACTATGTAGATTCATTGTAGCCCTTCTTTATATGAATATTCTTTACATCGTCTACAAATATATATCAAATAAAAGCAGTGCAGTAGGCTATCATAGCCTAATAGTTTAAATTTTTGTCTCCACTCTGGAGGGTCCGGGTTCAAATCTTGGCACACAGCTCTTCTGACTTCACTAAGTTACAAGTGCTTTATAAAATAAAATATAACAATCACTCTCTATACTGGGGAACGAAAACTTTCTGAGGAAATCTGGACTCTTTGGAGTAACTTATGAAATATAATATGTTTTCCGAAGTGCGAGAAGTCTGCCAATCTGCATGTGGCCAGTGTAGTGGACAATGACCTAAAACGCTTTACCGCAAGAGGAGAAACATGTTCAGCAGTGGAACAACAAGAAGGTAAAGAAAAGGAATAAAACAATCAGTATCAACATCTATTACACATTTGGAGGCAAACAGTTTTTGTTAATTATAGCTAACTATAGGTATATAATATACATAACCAACAGTAAGTTTATTTCAGATATTTGGCACTCGGTGTTTTCTGCATAATAATAATAATAATAATAGGTTTATTTAATCAATCAGCTGTATAGAGAGTAAGGAAACATCTGTGCCCTACACTAGGTAAAAATGAGTGGAATTGTTCCAGAATGCTTGTATGTATACAATTAAGTACAAGCGGTGGAAGGATTTATAAAAAATATTTAATAGCGAAATTTATATTGTTACTCTTAAATTTATGCAGGTTATTTCATAAAATCAACGTAGACAGAATATCTTAAGTAGTTATCTGGGTTATGTCAACCTTAAACTATTCCTGATACCTACACAATCTATGCATAGCAATATGTTGTACTTTTAATTGGAGATTGTATGAAAAGTAGGTTAATCTCTATTACACGTGTATGGACGTCTGTTTATCTTATAAGATGTCTATGCATCACATGATGAAACCTTGAAATATTTGAAAGAATAGCAAACTAGGCTGATTAGGACTGAACTTGTATCCTGTTGTACAGTAGTAGCATTTGTAATGCTACATAGATAACGTGTATAATTAGCCATTTTACATGATTTTTTGTTTTTATTTAAATTGTAATTTATTCTCTCAGCCTACAGTGAAATTTTGGTGCCGATGCAAACATGACTTAATGGTATATCATTTATTCCTTAATTAGACAGTTGATGACAGTTCACTTACCTTATACAGCACTCGGTTCATTCAGACTTTGTAAAAATAAGTAAAAAACGAATAATAAACAAAACAACACACAAATCAATCACTCGCACAACACTAGCTGCCTCTGATCCCCGACGCACTCTGTCTACAGAGCACAAATTTGTCCCGGCTGACGGCTGCTGTCGTCCGGGTAAATTCGGATGGTTCGAGCTTTTTTACGTATCAGTTGTTCATTCTCTCATTCATTCACCATAGACTAAATGCACAGGAGACGCCCTAAAGAAGTATTTTCATAAAATTAGTATTTTAATATTCTAACATTATGAGTATTCAAAACTAAAAAGATGTACACTTAAAGAGGTACAAAATATTTTATGCAGTGATTAAAACAAAGGTGATAAATGAAATACGTGGAAACCAGAAAATTTGTCTAGCTTACCTTACCAGAAGACTTCTAATAGACCAGAAGTTTCTAATATTGACTATACAACATTTTGATTAGAGTGTTCTAACCCATGTGAAATAAGAAAATATGTACTTTAATAGAATAAAAAATATTTTTCACTCAATAATTACATTTCGCGGTAAAACTCTGTCACGTGACATGTGCTGCTAGTGACAAATTATGTAAAAGAAAATACACTCAGTAAATAATTTTGTACCGCGTTCTGCAACTTTTTACAGAACTTCAACTTCTATCTTCAAGAATTCGATATATTTACCAGTCCAATAGATGTATATAAACGGAACATAAAACAGATTCTTGAAACAAAAATTTCGTAGTTGTTAATTGTTTTTATTTTATTTTCTTATTGTATTTTTATGTGTATGTTTTAGTACCTTTTTACTTTCTGTCTTTTTACTTATTGCCTACTGAAATCTTTGCTTTCCTAATATCTTTCTTTATCACTATACTAGATATTAGTGGAAACTTTGCTGTATTTACATTTTTTTTCTTTGTATCACAATAATTTATGTATTAAAAATTGTACGGTTCACAAAAACAAATAAACAAAATAGGATTATGAGGTTGAAATTAGTGTATGAATTTTGTACCGAAACTATTTTGTTTAATAATAATATTAACATTTACAAGTTAAAATTTTGTATACGTACATACTTAGTAAGTATTAATAAATTTGAGCCTGCATAAATTATGATTAAAAAGTAGTAAAAGGAAGGCTATAATTATGAATTGAATTGTGATGCCACCTATAGTTAAATTTAACCGGCGACGTTTCTTATGTCATAACATGGTAATAAAAATATGTGAACTTATTGTAAAAAAATTGTATTAACATTTTTTTAATGATAAATAATGGCTATATTTTAACTTTCAGTTGTGTCAGTCAATTCTGTATTTTAATTCCACAACTGATATTAACATAATACAAATTTTCCTAACAATATTGGGTTTAGTTTTTAATTGAATTTGCTACCACGTATTGCTAGTTATAATTTTAGTACAGTAGTAGTTCAGTACTAAAGTACTTGTTTTTAAAGATTTATCGCTTAACATTTGATACTGATAATAAAAGATTAGTTTAATTAAAACTCTGTGACATCTATTATCGAGTAGCAGAAAATTATCGTATGTATGTATAGTAGTGCCATCTCTTAACTAATAGCAAAATCAAAGTACCTCTTAACTCTTAAGCATAACATAGATGGTGCTCTTGTCAATTATTGTTAATCTTAGTTATTTTTACGTACGATAGATGTCTCTAAAAGCCTTGATTTACAGTTACTAATCCATACAGTATTCATTGGAATTTTGATGATTTCAAAGAAACTAAATGGATTAACTGGAACATTCTTTACAGGGCTTACTAAAGATTGGTTTATGCTCGAACCTTTGAACAGATAATTAAAAATACTATTGAGTAATTTTATACCCACATAAATCCCGAACTCTGCCTAGTTTCTAAATTTTATGGGAACCTGAAAAAAATTGACCCCGTGTTCGACTCTCTCTCTAATTCAGAGGCGGCCTCAGGCTCCTAGCGAAGCCCTTGACGATTGCGCAAAGTATGAGAATTGAAAGTAAGTATTTCTGATTATGGATACTAAATGGTAACAATCTGTTGTATTTTCTGCCAAAGTTAAATATCACAAATATGTCTAAATGTAAGGTATTGAACAGCCTTCACCCATAATAGCAGTTTTTGATCTCATTAATGTTACTCTTTATTTTATTGGTTTAACTGGCTTTTGCCGTGAAGCAATTGAATTTCTAAAAACCACACAACGCATTAATTTTTTTATGAACGAAAAGCGTGAATCTATAAATTTCAGATGCCTAACTTATGTCATACGACGTATATATACTTCTTAAAAGCGAATTTCAAGTAAAAACGTTTTAAATTATTTAAAAAAAATACAAATAACGTAATAGATCGTCGATATTGAATACTTAAATTCAAACCAAACCTGACTTGGCAAATATATTACTAAACAAAGCAAGCAAATCTAATCTTAGGTACTGATGACCAGGTACACATGGCAAAGCACCTGACATCCCCTTGACCTCATCCTCGACCTCCACAATTTATTCATTTGCGGAAACCCAATAATAAATAAGCGACGACAATAAAATAGGAGGACGAAATCTAACCAGATAATAATTGAGTTTGTTGAGATTATGTCGACAATTATTAAAGTGAAAACCTCTATCACGGTTTGATACTCGATGAAATGATAATAAAATGATATACAATGTAACGCGCAAGCGACGCATTTTTCAAGGCGCTTAAGACATTTTAGGCGGCAATCGCTGAACGCTGCGTAGTGCCAATATTGTAAAATAAATAAACCCTACAATTATCCTACTCCTGATACTCTGGATTCCTCTCATTCACTCAAAGTTTAGTTCTGTGAACCGCACACAACATGATTTTTCAGTTATGTAGGTGTAAAGTATTGGTCGGTATAGATATGGCTGATGAGCTTGTGGTCTCAATTACATACGAAAATACTCATAAGTCATTTCCACTCATCAATCATCTATTTCCTATTTGTAATTTTATTTATTTTGCATTTTGTTCTTGTAAAGCTGCGTACGTAATAGAAATAAGTAATTTATAGATAAGGAAAACGAGCGACGTCCTGCCTCTCTCTTTGTTTTCAATTTACATTTGATTAATATTTCAAATTGGCACACAACTTATAATTGACCAAGTATTATTTATTGTACTAAATTATTATTATTACTAAAGCAATTAATTTTCATTTAATATATCGCATTCATTTTATATCGTACAATCTTTTCTACGATATATAATCGCATAGATAGTAGTTAAAATATTATAATATTCTGTACGTGACAAAATGTATTCATTCGCAAAGAAAATTAAATCGAGCGAGCACAAATTACCATGAATTTTGCTAAGCGTTTTGACGGGCGTGCTACACATTTACGTTATGTTGCGTTTCGTTCATCGAGCCGGAAAACTTACAATTAATATTAAAACATGCGCAATAAAATAAAGCCAAGCAGTCGGAAAGTATTCGCGTCACTCGAGCGGTGCTTTTGACGTGGCTATTATTTTACAACGATGATAAAACAGCTTATAGTCCAAACAAAATTCTGGCAAGTCTCCCCTCTGAGTTGTGGGCAGCTGAGACGGTTATGCCTTGTTTGGTTTATTGTAAATTTTGAAAATGTCTGCCAGCATCCTAGGCGATGCAAATGATGAGAAAATCCAGTTGTTACTTGTTACGCACAGTAAAATATCTTACACTGCAGCACATATTGATACCTAAAAGAAAAAAACATTGACTACTTCGGAGAATATCTCATACTTGCTCGTAGCAGCTTTAATTGATGTGCACACTATGTTTGCCTAATGTTATCAATTCTCCAGTTGCGGGCA
>DWDX01005755.1:0-10230 GCA_018245675.1 Agara michaeli | reverse complement strand
CCCTATGTATGCTTAGATCTTTAAAACTACGCGACGGATTTTGATGCGGTTTTCTTTAATAGATAGAGTGATTCAAGAGGAATGTTTATATGTACAATAACATCCATTAGTTAGTAGAGAAATGCTGTTATTTTTAAAGTTTCTAATGTGATGTCGTAAATAATTACATTTTTTGCGGCCGTGGCGGGACGAAGTCGCGGGCAAAAGCTTCATATATATAGAGTTTAATAGAAAATCATTCACTTTCAGATTACAAATACTACGCGAATGTGAATAGGTGTTACAAATTTCACTTGACCCCGAAAAATTGGACAGATGCGTACGTCATATGTAACGCTGAACAGTCCTACTTAGCCATTCTCAATTCTCAGTATGAAAATCAGCTGTTGATAAATATAACAACGGACGCGCCCAAAGACGGCATCAGGGGCGATTACTTGCGTGGCGCGGTTCATCTAGGTTTTCACAATCAGGACCATATATGGGAGACCATTAAAGGTATGTACGTGCAGCATATTTAGGAGCTACCTTTGGAAGGTTAAATAAAAAAGTGCTGTTATTAAGTTTAAACATAGAATTTCTTCGGGTCCTATGAAATAAAATTTATATGACATAATTATGAATGAAATGTTTGTGATACTCCAAATATTATACAACAATAGAGGTGTCGTTTCGATACTGAAATTAAATTTAAACCATTTTAATTTTATACTTACACATAGTTTTGGATAAAAAGATTTTGATTTATATACTTTGAAATGGATTGTATGTATTTTAGAACTTAAAATTCTTCTATTACATGCCGTGACAAGGAAATTAACACAATTGTTATATGAAAAATACATAGTTATTATTACTTTAAATAAAGCCTGTTGGCGCAGTGGCGTAGAGTACATTATCTTTTACATATTGTAACAAACAATATGAATCACGAACAACATATTTATATTATTATTATTTTTATCCAAAGCTTTTGCTGTTCATGTGGTTACACAGAAACTAAGATGATAGTTAAATGGAAAATAGTTATTAATTTACATAAACTTTGTAGACGCAGTGCCCTAGAATACTTTATCCTGTAGATATGATCATTATTGTAACAAACAACATGAATCACAAACAATGTATTTATATTATATTATATTATACTAATGCTCTATGCAATGTAAATACTGTTAAATGTGCTTTATAATTTGAACTATTTTTTTAAATATATTTCAATTACAAACTTTTCCAATACTCCAAATAAACTTTAAAGCCAGAACCAGACTCATACAAATTCAGGGCACTATTTGAGGGTATCGAAGGTATTTGTACCTAAGTGTGGTCGTACTTGCAGATACCACAAAAGTAACTACGTTTTAAATGCATTAGCAAGTTCAGTACTTTCATTGTCGATGCCTAACAATTTGGATATTACATGACTACTTTCAGAACGAGCTCCATATTTCCGTTCGTCTTAATTAAATGTACTAATTTTCACGATGCCAGGAGTACCTTTGTACAAAAGCGGGTTTGACGGATGGGGTTACACCCAGCCCGACGGCGGTGGTTCCGAAAACTGCGGTTCTATGTTCTACACCGGCGAACTGAACGACATCGGTTGTTGGCAAAGGATGTTCTTTATATGCGAACACGAGGTGGACCTCCAGAGTGAAGACCTTAAATATAAATTTGGAAGGTAATTTATTTTTGAATACGTACTCGTACAGGCTTTTCATGTAATAGAAACTAAAATTTTTCTCTTAATCCGATATGTATGTATGTATACCAATTAGTGCGAGTAATTTATCAAGTTAATAATTTATTGCCCCATCAGTTTTCTTTATCCCAATCTTTCCAATTGTCGATTGGATGCAAAGCACTTAACTTTTAGATGTTAGCGTCTAACAGTAAACTTCAAACTCTCCCTAAGAACTTCTTAAAGAAAAACTTAAGCATATATATACATGCATATACATATATTTTTGTATTGTTCGCAAATAATAAATGGTAGTCCTAATTTGAAAAATATTCATAATTATATTTAACTCTCATGTTTTCGATATAATGTTCCAAAAGTGAGGAGTTAAAATGAGTAAAATTATCGATATATTTATATACCTTCAAAGGGGATATTTTCTATGTTCTCATTGATATTAATTTCATTTGAACTACACAATATAATTGTATTTATTAGTTCATTGATATTAATTTGATTTCAAATAATATACATAATTGTATATATTAATTTTGCCTGACCTCTGTTGTTTTTCTATTTACATGCTTGTTACCATTTTTATTCGTCATTCTAGACACGGCTCCCTTGTGCCTGGGAGACGCTGAATGCTTCTCAATGTTGTTCTCATGACAAATTACTGTAACATAAAATTAATATTAACGAATTACAGCGTTAACTTGCAATGGCTAATGGAAATGATAATATTTATTACTTCTTATTTTTATTGGGTCTGTGTTTGATTTTTATTAATGTTAATTTTTATTCCATTATAGGGACCTACCTAATGTGATCTCGAAAGATAATTAAGGTACCGAATGTAGCACTCAGATTTCATCTAATCTTATAACATGTCAGTCCAGAACACAATTATCAACAGAGATAGTTCACTGAGGCGGCAGCGAACACACATCAAAACAAGATTGATTCGATTAAGCACAGTAATGTTTGTTTATGATCTTGTATAATTGTGCTATTGTGTCTCAAACAGGATATTAATAATACAAATGTATCAAAATACAACGCACGCATAAGTGCACGCAAGCACGCATAACAACCTTTAGGCTATTTTGTAACATTTATATCAAAAATACGTTACAGCGATGATACCCTATATCCTAATATCGTTAATGACTATAAGGAAGATAAATGAAATACCTAAATTACAATATAGGGAAACGTTTTCAACACTGTGTCAGTTTTCAAATGGAGTATATATTTAGTACAAATTGTTCAATTTGTTACACAGGATAAAACACCGTTGTTAAATTAAATAATTACAGAACAAGGTGGGTGTATATTTTGCGTTCATCTATTTTAAGTAAGCAAACCAAATCAAACCAAACCAAGTTTGCACTGAAAGAACATTCTGTCCCACCTATTGATGATTAACTGAAAGCATTGTAAAGCAAAGCGCTCCGAAGAAGCAGACAATGAAACACGAGGCGTTTCAACTTATTCCTTACAACTACGACTTATGGGACACGGAATATGTTTGCCGTACATGAGTGTGTATTGAAAAAAGTTTAACACATTTTTACAAATTGAATTCTTCATCTACAAAGATTTTGCTTTCAATCCAAAGCACTGGAAAAGAAATAGACGCGAACGTTTCTTTACCATCGTAGTCATCAACGTCAAGTATCTCATTTGTATCATGTTGCATTTTAAGTCCTACAGTAGAAAGAAAATAAGTACATATGATTAAACATTTCATTGCTTTTTTCTTTTTGTTTCGTGTGCTCAAGTGATTATAAGGAATACCATTTACTCTACTTATAAACATTAATTATTCTGTACAATAAAAGCTTCATTCGAATGACTGTTTTGTTTTCATTTAACTCTACCACCCGAGGAATATCCTTCAGTACCTAATCCCGTATTCATACATATATAGAGAAGTGCATTTTGGCTAGTCACGCTCCGATTAAAATATTTAGCTGTCTCTCAATGCCTTTAGTCGAAGAGATTCAAAATAGTTCTTCCCTTTTTCCTTACGTACCTTTAGCCAATCTCCTATCCTAAGAATTATATATTGAAAAGTTGCCTGAAGCATAATAATAGCCTAAAGAAATACAAAGTAGCCTATGTCACTCCCTGGCACATAAACTATTTGCATGGTAAATTTCATACAAGTGCAGGCAGATTTTTTTGTGTAATTGAAACATAACATAACAAACACAAATGTTCACGTTTACAGTGTCAACGGGATAAGATTCTGGATTCTGTAAGATGATTATTAAAGGGCGTAATCGCAACAACACTTAACTTTATGTAAATTTTCTAGATTTCAAAAATTCTTTCACCATTTGAATGCTACATTATCAGTGATTAACATAGGCTATATTAATTATAGGAAAAAAATAAGGATCCTTACTAAAACGACAATAATGTAACCCAAAGTGGGAAAAAAATTGCCATAAAATGTCTTTCATCGCATGCAGTGCGAAAACGATTCATGATAGAACAAAAAATGTTCTACAATATTAAAAAACATATCAATATCTAAAAAAAATATTGCGATAGTATTTGTCTATTGTAGTTATGTAACCACTTTAAATTATAAAAGTTGATAGAAATTCCGACCAAAATTAGACCAAGTTATCCGTACCTTTGCATTGATCCTTAACCAAATAAATCATTTCCTAAGCAAGTCTGTTTCAATACCTGTGAATTGCTTTTTAGTTTGTTGAAGTTTATCGAAGAATTAAAAAATTAACGCCACCGCACCGCCGCGCTGCCGCTGGTATAGCACGGAAGAGTCGCCACCGAACATCAACAACCAGACATGGTGTTACGGGAATTTTACACATATGAGATTAAGTTATTATACCATTATATTCGTTGAACCACGGCAATGCGTGGTCCGGCCTGCTAGTGTTCTATATGTTAATACAGAAAGGTTTCCGTAAATGGTTACAGAGATATACTTTATTTGCCTTGTTTACACCAAAAGTGCTGTGATTAATGACGTATGCATGACTCACATAACTTATGATAACATAACATCATACAGAGAATCGTATAAAAAAATAAATTAATTATCATTTCAATTACGCTGTATATAATCTACATGTACGAGAATACACGTCGTGCACCCAGCTATTTTCCTGTCCACGATGAAGTGAGCAGATAGTAAGTGCTCGCAATACTCTTTGTTCAGTGTTGAATCAGATACAGATGTGTGGAACCAATATAGATCTTATTTAACTTAGTTTCATCATAATTCTAATTTAAAGCTATTAAGTACAGCGTTTGTTTGAAATGATTACGAATTGCGCGCTTGTTGTTATACTTGTACTAATAGGATGTACCCTGCCTGACGCTCGTGAGTAATATGCATAAATCATATATTAATAATAATAGTAGTTATATCAATATAACTATTGATTTCTAGATATTAAAAAAAAAAATCCTCGCAGATATTTAATTGTTATTAAATAATTTTCATATTCCATACGTTATTTTAGAGGGCCAAGCCGCTGATTTCTTTCGGAGTGACTATAGATATATAAAAGAACAAAATAGTTTCTATAAACTGCACACCCAAAAAAAAACATGGAGTGACGCTAAAACTAAATGCGAGTGGGAAGGTTCTGCTCTATTCTACCCAGAAGACGAAGATGAGGCTGCATCGGTTATAGGTTTTTGGAATGAAACGCAACCTTTTATACCGTGGGTTTACATTGGAGTAGCAGACTGGAATGTGAAAGAAGTCTTCGACACAATTGACGGTAAGGAGATTAATGCTGACTTATCGGTGCCAAAGATATATTGAATTCAAACATACAACCGAGAAACATTAAGGAAATCTACTATATTATACATTGATTGTCTTCTTTTCATAAATTATATGCACTTATTTTACACTCACATGAAAATATGTATGATATACTTAGTTGCAAAAGCCGTAACGCAAACATCCTGACGCTGTGACGTATTATAGCAGTCTTGTTTCATTGTAGGTAGGGCAATAGAGGATGTTTATAACAATTGGGACTACGGAGAGCCCAACAACGCTGATGGCAAAGAGGGCTGCGTGGTCCTACGAAGGGATGGCAAGCTCAATGACGACGACTGTGCAAAGAGGCTCCCGTTCATCTGCAAAAAAACCCAGGCAGCTGTCCAGTGGAACACACAGTGCAACAAACCTGACATTCGTAAGTTATTTTTAAGTTAGTATTTTATTTTTCATAACTGATAGCTACAGCCTCGTGTTAACAAAGCTTATCGATTATATCCTATATTTTAGTATTCTTGCTGTGAAAAACTATAATATATACATAATATAAAATTAATAAATGGTAAAAATGTTTCAATCATTGTAACGGATTGTTGTTATATCATTTTCTCGATCTGAGGCCGTTTTTATAACATATTAAATGATACAGGTACGCTAATTACCATTTATAAATTTCGCTTTTCAATTTCTTAGATTATCAATATAGCGATACAATGGGCAGATGCTACAAGTTCCACCTGACGCCAAAAACCTGGACTGACTCGTACGCTATTTGTAATGCGGAACAATCGTATTTGGCAGTCATCAATTCAAACGCAGAGGCCGCTCATTTGGTCAATATTACTGCGCTTGCACCTAAGGACACTGTAACCGGAGACTACTTAAGAGGTGCAGTGCATTTAGGATTCAAAAACAGTAATGAGTGGATTACAATAAAAGGTACGTTGGTTGATGTATTACAAATCTGTTATTGACATGTACAGGCGAATAGAACCCTTCTAGATCGCGGTATGACAACTTTGAAGACACTCATTTGTAATCGAGTTTTTTTTGATGCTAACTTAATTGTTAACGCTATTTTTGCACTTGAGGTAAATTTTAAAGTAGCAGTCATGTTTAATTTTTTTGAACGTAATGTGTAAAATATTTCTCACTTCCATTACTATACTATACTTATACCATACTATGTACATACATTCGTTATAATATCTTTATCGTAGCTGGCTGTTGGTTTTAGCTTTAAAAAATCTTTATTGATCCTGCAGGAGTACCATTGCACGAGAGCGGTTACAATGACTGGGGTTACGCTCAGCCCGACGGCGGAGAGAACGAGAAATGTGGCTCCATGTTCTACAGCGGAAAGCTGAACGATATTGGTTGTTCACAAAAAATGTTCTTCATATGTGAACACGAAACACCGCTTCTAAGCGAAGACATTGGCTACAGATTTGGAGAAAGATAGTAACAAGGTTTTTTACTATATGTAGTAATACATTGTAGTAGTAATAGTACAATTAATACTTTGAGTAAACATTACATCAAGTGTTTTCTGCAATTGACAAGTATTTACAAACAGAAAGTAGATTATTTCAGTGGGAATTAATGATTGCGTGTTAACTGAAATCCAAAGATATGTACATCGACTGGATCCCATATTCTGTGTTGTGTAATTACCCCCTTAATACTTATAGGTATTTCACGAGCTTTTACCCGCGGCTTCGCTCGCGTTAAGAACTTTCATCCCCTATTTTTTCCCCTTGGGGGTAAAATTGATCAAAACCCTTTCTTAGCGGATGCCTACGTCACAACATCTAGCTGCATGCCAAATTTCAGCCCATTCCGTCCAGTGGTTTCGGCTGTGCATTGATAGATCACTATGTCAGTCAGTCAGTCACCTTTGAGTTATATATATTTAGATTTGCACTTTTGACTGTTTTAATACTCTAAAAATGCATCATGCTTGTAATTTTTTTTAAGTCTTATTTATTTATAGGACTTTTGTCACACAGTAACCCTACGACTCCCGTAATGCTTGTAATGAAAAGAAGATATTTGACAACTTAATACTTCATATCTGTCTATTCATCACCTTCTTCAGGTTTTCGGTTAAAGAATTAGATTAACAAATATATAACCGACTCTAATGATTTCAATTCTGAGATTTGTTGTCATCTTTATCTCCAATTTAGTGACACGCACAATAAAAGTGATAATAATAAAATCTTGTGTGGAATATCTTTTACACGCCCTGATTTCTTTGAGCTTTAGCAACCGTTATATAACTTGTTAGGGTTTATTAGCATTGTGTTTATTCATTAAATATGTGACTTTCACATTTTTTGTCTCGATTCTTGAGCCCCTATAAGAATGCTAACTATGTATGTTCACATTATAGCGTTTTGATGTTACGTACGGTACAAATAATTTGCACATTCGAGACCAGAGTTGTTACGTACAGATCTATCTACGGTAGAACAGTACCAGTTTAATGTTGCGATTTAATCACGCGCAGTATTAAATGCGTTATGATATGTTGGAAATAAAAGCGGGACTTTTGAAAAAAAATAATTAAGACTTTTACCAATGATAACAAAGAAATCGGCTACTTGTTTAGCAGGTCAGCGGGTTCGCATGTGCGTTGATCTCCGGGCCAGTCAGTACCGTGTTCTTTTATGTATAGAAGATATGAGGACAAACTGACTGACTGGCTTTAAAACATACAGATATAAAATTCTCGTTTTACGATAGAAGCAATATCATAAAATTATTATCATAAGGTCAAGCAACGTGACTTTTAACATCAAATCCTTTGATAACGTTATAAAGTGTAACTACTTACGTATACTGACTGTTTTGTCTTTGTGGATACTTTCGTGTATAACTTAACTAAATGAATGATATAGAATGTATCTACATTTTATTGTATTAACCCTTATTCAAACCAAATAAAGCACATGGCCATTGCTGAAATACCTAATATTGTTTAGTTAGTATAAGGCAGTTCGTTATTACTCTATATGATAATAATAATAACTGGGACACACACGGCTATCTAACTCCAAATAAGCTAACCAAATGCCTGTGTTTTGGTAACCGTAGAGCTGATAATCATGAACATATGTATACTATGATATTTATTAGATAATTTCATTACAACTCGACATAGAACTAACAAATATTTGTTTTTTAATTACCTTAAAATACTGATTTACATTATTTATATGCTTAGTTGCTACAATACTTACTTTCACGTGTGTATTTAGAATGTAATTATATTCTTTCATTATTTATTCATTTATGAGTACCATAAAAATTGTGTTGGATTATATTATGTTTGTTTATTTATATGATGTTATTATAGATGGTCGTTAAATGACCGTAATATCCACCACAGTTAATTAATTCCTTAATGTTTGGAAACGGCACGTAAAGTAAACTACAATGCGACTACAATTTTAAGTAGCTACAACTGTAAGGAGCAGGAGAATACATACACGAGAATAATTATCTAATATGTCATTACACCGAACCTAAACATAACTAGACTTATCAATGTGTCATACTTTTTTCACTGTTCAAGCACGACATTTCCCACTAGTGGTAAGAAGCTAATAAGCGGACAATAGCTCAGGAGCACTCGGAATGGTTCGATGTAGAGGACCAGCACGTACAGCATCAACAGGTACACGAACGCGGAAACCATCAAATCCAAAATGAATAATCTGAAATCAATATGATCATTGAGCGGAGACAATTGAGCAACAATTGCAAAAAGTATAACTGGGCCACCCGAAGAGAACGAAAGAGAAGAGAAGAATTTTTGTAGAGATTTATAACTTGATATTAATAACTTGGTCACTGGTCTTTAAATGTTAAAGAAAGATCGGAGGATCGCCTACTAAACGGTTGTATTATACATTAGCGATAAGGATAGTGGAAAGACTGGTTTGTTGAAACTGCTTCTTCTGCTGCTCTAAATAAAGCCATTAAGGATGAACAAACGTTATCACAAAACTTTTTCACACAGAAATACACAACGGACATACGAGTATGGATTAGAAAGCACAAAATTTCCAATATTAACGCTTACATATTGTTTTGCAGTCTTGCTTTTGGCAAGTTTTCCATATTTTCCTTGAGACAGAATATCTTGCCACCAATCATACAGCTTTCTATATATGGTACGATTTCAATTATGGCCAGATCCATGGGAAATGTTGCAAAGTCGACGGGGTTCAACTTTGTTGCGAGCGCTTTGAAATTGTGGATATCGAACCACCATTCGCGAGTTGTAAAGTACTGAAGAACCTCAAGTCCCACTGAGATCCTTTTTTGAATGCGCACCATACTGTAACAAAAACATGGGAAAATTTTAACTCCATCTTCTACAAGAGCTCAGTGGCATTTCAACGAGTGATACTCAAGTCATACACGTGTAAAACTCAACTAATGTTGGCGTCATACACTTACTCGATACTGACACGATCGACACTGGATACTCGAATGATTCTTTGTTATATATATATATATATATATATATATATATATATTATAATAAAAATAACAATGACACTATGCAGGGAATTATACAATGTACTTACAATCTCTTTTGTCCAAAAATTAACATTAAGAAGTCGATCAAGTACGCGGGAATGATGTGGTAGAAGAAAACGCAAAGGGTGTGTATAAATTTGTTGTGTCTGATGTTCCCGTTAGGGTACCACAGGGGACCTTCGAAGGGGAACTTGCGTACTGTCGCCTTGCCAACATC
>DWDX01005754.1:0-10232 GCA_018245675.1 Agara michaeli | reverse complement strand
ATACTTCGGCTCGTAATCGAGACATCGGATACATGTATATATCGCTGATTTCAAAATTATGTATTCAAAAGCAACCTTTCTAAAAATTTATGGTAAAACTTGCTCTCTAGTCACCGGGCATTATTTTTTTTAAACCGGTTATCTCTTCCCGCAGTTCAGCTGACGAGCGATCTGCCGTAGATTGATGAATCTAGCGTTGCAATTGTCACGTGCGATCAGTGAGTCGAATTTCAAACGAATTTTCTTTTTTTTTCTTTCTTTCCTCGTCAGAATCTCAGTGTGTCACAAATAAGCGAATATGAACGTGGCGGGCCGTGTGAAGCGGCAACGTGGACGCAAATGAAAGCACTTGTCTCGCGAAGGTTGTCTCAATGCAATGAATAGTTTGTGAGGGCGCCTTTAGTCTAGACGGCGTCTGATCACGGCGACTGTATAGGATTTGAGCGAGCGTTGTGCTACGAACAAAGCCGGGCGTGTGCGTCGCCCTTTGTGATGTCCTAACCCCCTGGTGCGGACTAGATTAGCGCAGTCCAGGTGTCGGGCAAATCTTTCGAGGTGGAGGTTCGAAGATGTCTAGCCTATTAAAAAGCGTCACGGTCACTTTTATGTAAGGCGACGGAACCGCAGAAAGGATTTGGAATAGCTTCATTACTATAAATAGTTTTGTGTTGTGTCGTCCCTGACTTGAATACATTTGCCGACCGTATGAAAAAAAACAATTGATGAAAGTCAACACAGTACCTACTCACTACTCGATAGTCGAAACCGTCTCTCCCGATCTCAATGCGGATGCAGCCGTTTTGACTTGTATAGAGTTGCAAGTGAATAGAGAGAAATTTGCAGTTTGTTACTGTAAAATTAATGTGAAATTAATGTGAAATTTTGCCGTATCTGTTGTATTCGCGATTGATTGTTTTGCCGATGGCTTATTGTGTGCTGTGTTGACGCAACCTCTACACACCTGTCCTTTTTTATTGTTTTGTTCCGATTTTTTTTCTTTTGTATTTCGTGGTTTTGTGTTTAGCGTAAACTCAGTTTAATTTAAAAAAAACTAACATTATTTCTCTGATTCATATCGTGTTTATTCAACTTAACCACACTCCTAACAAATTTGTTGTTTTTTATTTTTATTTTTTACGTTTGTTCGGGGCAGGTTCGGGTATTGTAAGGTTTTGGCCTAGGTATAGCTAGCATTATAATACAGAGTACAAATCGCCGAATGTATTGAAACAAGTTTGGCTTACTTACCATTTATTTTCAAATGTCAACGAATGTAATCTGATGTAGGAAATATTGAAATAGACATTAAATATCGACATTAGCAATAATGTATTTAAAATAATGTTTCATTTTAATACCTGACACCTAAACATTCCTGATCCTAATGCTCAATACAAATAAGTATTGTAATATTGTCATTCGATTCAATAAAGTTACCATTATGATAATAAAATTGAGTTTTGTCAATTCATAGGTTAATTTAATGTAGTTCCCCTTCAAAGAACGTCTCTGTTCTTATTGTTAAAGTGGAGATGAGTAAGACTGGCTGAATAAAATCTTTCAAAAATGATATTTTCATACTGAAATATAAAAAGCAAAATTTTAACCCTCTTTGGACATGCTCTCATATTCGTTCCGATCGATATGTTTTAAATTCGGACGTGGTAAATGAAATTTATTTCACCCTGCGAGGACAATAAAAAATGGCACTACCCTGTTACATTTACAACGAAAACAGACACGAGCGTGACATAGAAATAAATAAGGGGCCCCGAATAACAGATATTTGGTACACCCAAAGATTTGCGCGGTGGGGAGCGCTATTAAATCTCCACCCCCGGGTTCAACGAACCTTCGATTTACTCGGCAACGTGACGTGTTATGCCGGTCCAAGGGATTCGGATCACCCTTCGATTTATCCCGTGAATTTTGTTATTATCTCTCTCCGCTTTAGAGCGGCACGTGTAAGAGGTCGTTGACAGACATACGCTTATAATACTTGAAAATAATCCACTTGTATTTTAATACAACAATCTTTGCACTAGCACTAGATACTTTACATGGTTATGTCTAATTAGCAATGATCTTCACTAAGCTTATACTATGTATCTATCGATAAGTATTTTCGTGAAACAAATTACCTTAGTGTAGGATTACTAGCATGAAATAATTTTTCAAGACGTAATTATTATAGCGCCTGACAGAATCATTATAGCATACTACGAAATAGTGAGTTGGGTAATAGATCGACTCGTTATTGAGTCACGCAACTCTTGGGCTCATTCATGAGTCACGAGTGCTATAATTTCTATTAACAATCAAGTATTGATTACTTTTCTACGTATTTGTATCGTCAATGTATAAGAGGTTAAGTCCAATCAACCAACCACGCGGCCGTCGCCTTCTATGAAACTGATTTTTATTAAAGATATTATTTTAGATAATTTAAATTTTTACTCAGCTGTCCTTAAATCTATTTCAACTCTCTAAGGGTAGTGGAATAAAAGAAAGAAATTTCGGTATTACTTAATTATATCCAGTTTTATATTATGCATGTGCTTATCTAAACCGTAATATTATTAACAATATAATAATAGATTAAGATACTGTTAATTGGATAAGATATTAAAGGTTTTTTTTTCAAAAACAATCATTGTGTTTAAAGTCAGCTCTAAAAAATAAAAAAAGTGGAACAAGCTATAAAATCGTGTGCAGAATGTGTAAGAGAGGCTTTCATCATTTACGGAAGACTTAGAAACTCAGCCAGGTATTCGACTACCAGTTTAGATTTAATTATATACATACACGTAATTATTTAGTAATTATACAACGCAATACGCAATCTCTAAAAATGTTTTATGTAATGGCAATAAGAGGGGAACCAACACACAACACTCGAGATAGAAAACTGACATAATATGACAACTGTTGCTTGTCAATGTAACAATATAGTTCGAGTCTTTATTTTTATTGCATTACATTCAATTCTTCTAAACAAATCTACAATTGGAGTGTTGTGTTAAATCATAATAAAGCGTTAAGATGAGTATTTAAAAGAAAACAAATTTGCTTTGTTATGCCAATGGTGTTATGTGCCAACGTATGCCACTTTTTAAAGCATTCCATGGTAAAGTAAGCCGATAACAGTTTTGTAATTGGCGAAACATGGACTCTCTGTCGAAACAAGAACTTATATCAACAATAACGAAGCAAGCGGATCAAATTAAGCGTTACGAAGCACGTCTCAGAGGTTAGTTTTTGCGTTGTTTTTATTCTCTAGTAAAAACGTGTTGTGATCTTACAGATGTAATTAAAACAGTACTAACAGCTGTTGATGACTGTGTTTTGAAGTTGATTTTTTTGCTACCTGTAAAGTAGGATGCAAATTTGCCGTAAAAGAGTTTTTACAAGATAAAAAAATATTAACAGATCAGTTTTCTTACATCTTAGATCAGTTTTGTTAGGTTTCAGCATTGTTCGAATTTTAAATTTATGTAACTTTTTTTTTAATTGTATGATACGCTAGCTCGCCTGACGTGAAACATAGATGTCCCCTAATCTGCGAACCATGACAGAAAAAATACGTTATTTTGTAGCTTTGGTAGTATCTGTAGTTTAAATTAAATAATATACATATAATTGTCCATTTTTTACTGTATTTAAAACTGTTACAGATGTTGTAGCTGCTTACAAAGGTCTTGTTAAAGAGAAAGAGGCTCTGGAGATAAGCTTAAAAGCTCTTAATAAAGCAGACAGTCAAAATGAAGCTGGTAAGATTATATACTTTATAATGAATAGGATTATTATTACTATACCATCATACCAGGTCTATTATGATATATCGTAGAAACTGACTTTCTTCTTCTGCATTTATCACCCTATTGAATAAGATTATGAATGAGATTACATTCTAGAAACAGATTTAAATTTTGTTGTCAATAATAATTAAAATTTTAATAAAATGAAATTAATCCTTTAGTCCAATGATCATTATTTAGTTTTTACAATAGGTATACCTTACACAATTGGACATTAGCATTATAATAAGAAAAGTCAGGGTTGCCAGTACGAAATTGAAATCAATTAAATTATTATTAATCAGTTTTAATTTTTCTGTTAACTCTAGTAGTTCTTAATCTTCTGTTACACTGCTGGGCATGGTCTCATGGAAAGAGCTGGAGCTTACTCCACCACACTGTTCAAATTCAAATTGGCATTGTATGCAAAGTATATATTAATCATTTGATTACTTTCCCATTTCTATTGTACATTCTCATATTAAATTGATTAATGTTATCAACTAAACCATTTGGGCTCTTATCATGATAATGTTAACATAGATTTTGTTTTAATGTTATGCCATTTTACACATTTAGATCAAAGAAATCTTTGATAAATATAGCCTGATGTAAATTTAATTTTCTCTATAGTTGTTTGTGGCCACAACATTTTCTGCAGGTCTATACAATAACATTCTATTTGATTAGCCATGTCATAAGTGTGCTGTTCATCGGGCTGATATATAAACACAAGCTTTGTCTAATTTTTAAAGGTGTTTCAATATTTTATTTATCTAGGAGTGATAAATATTTCCAGGATGAAAAATGCTCGTAAGTGTACCTTCATAAAATTGTTTGTCCTCCGGTAAAAGTCCCATCAAAATTGTTTCAGTAATTCAGCAGACTTACAGTAAAATGGAGATTTTATAAAGTGCCAACTGGGTATTATTGGTGTATATGTAACCCTATTGACTTTAGAAAAACCAAATATTTTGAAATAACAGACAGGCAGACAATTTACACTGAACAATACTGATATGTATAGATTGACAATTTGTTATTATCTGTATTTCTTTATGGACGGTAATTATAATATATAATTATGTATTCAATGAATATACAAATATTGCAGGATCGAGTGACTCTGTGGCGGCCCTTACCTTGTCACTGTCGACTCTCACAGCAGAGAAGGCTCGAATGGAAGAGGCTTTTCAAGCGGACAAGAAAGTCACTAGAGAGAAAGTATGTGTGAATATAATAACTAGTACTGAAGCACATTCATTGTCATTAACGAAGTCACAAATGTCCGAAAAATAGTGCTCCTCGGGATTATGTACCCATATTAGGAGCTTTGTATGCTATTGCCCATATTAGCTATAAGTACTGCTATTGTCTTTATTTGTTTTTCTTTTTTATGGGAAATCAAAGGGTGGTGCAAGGGTGTTTCTTCACATAGAAATATTACAAACTTATGGTAAAACACATAGAAGAATATATACATATAAAATATTTTTAAATCTGACAATTTTCAGTATGAAAATAAGTTGGCAGCAGTGAAGGAGGAGACGAAAGCGTTAGTGCAGCAGCACTTAGCGGAGATCGGCAACCTGAAAGCGAAGGTCGCTTATGAGATACAGGAGAGGGAGAAAGAGAGGGCGGACCACGCCGCCATGTTGAAGTGAGTTTTGAGACAGTAGTGAAAGACAGTAAAAAGGGCTTTTATCTTGTTGTTTGGATTACTAATCTAGAGGCTCAACTTGACTTCTACCGGGAGAAAAAGATTATCTACCTTAAAAAGGTATTAGATATCTGAGTCTACATAATAATTGTTTCAGGGAGTTACACATGAAGTTTGATGTTGAGAGGAAATCAAAGGAGAAGTTGGAGGATAAGGTCGTCCACAATTCTGAAGCTCAAGGTATGTTTTATTATTATTAATATATATAAGCGTATATATTGGTCAGATGGGGAATAAGGGGGAATCGGAGTAGGTATTAACCGGTGCCAGAAATTTGAATACTTACAAACGTGATGTGCTTCTTCCGTACAAATAAATATAATTCCCACATTCCAGCGTCCCAAGCGGAGCTGGAGAAGCGCGTGCGCGACCTGTCCAGCTCGCTGGAGGCCTCCGAGCGGAGGCTGCACCGCGCGGAGGCGAGGACCGCGGAGACGCCGGCGCTGCTGGTGCGGCTGCAGCAGAAGCTGGCGCTGCTCGAGCAATCGCACTCCGTCGCGATCCGGGAGGTCGGTACCGGGACCGCGGCTCTACTAATTTACTGCTGACAAAAGAGCTTTTCCATCAGCCCTACAGTCTTTCCCCAGATGACAATGCAACTACAACAATTACAAGAACGCAGACTACCGATTTAGAATTACAGTAAGTATAATCGATTATAATTTATATTACACCAGGAGCAAATAAAAGCGAAACGCGCCGAGGAGTCCGCGCGCAAGGTGTGCGCCCGGCAGGAGGAGCGCGTGGCGCAGCTGGAGGAGAAGATCGCGGAGCTGTCGCAGACCATCGGCCAGTACGACCTGCGCCGGCGCCGCGACCAGCTCCTCATCCAGCAGCTGCGCGACTCCGTCAACGGCAGCCTGCTGGAGCGGATGGCCAGCAACCCGTCCGCAGGTTACTATATGGTTACTGTTGTTACACCATCGCGGCCGTGATGGGCTGGCGGCTTGAAATTCAGTCTCCAGGTCTACAAGTCTGCGTTCAGATCCTAGCGCGCACCCTGTGAAATGTTACGTGCGTTGTATAACTTGAAATTGTAATATCGTTCACTATAACCGTCAAGGAAAACATCGTGAGGAAACCTGCACACGTTAGACTATGTTATTTATAAAAACATAGCGATGTTAACAAAATTATTGTTCAATTGAAATAAATATTTTTTTAATATGACACCCGGATTTAGTTCCGATCACGCTCAATAATACCAACAAGTGCACGCCGTCCCTTTCAGACGACACGCAAAAGAGCGAGACGGACAACGACAAGCTGGCCGACAGCGAGTACCTGCACACGCTGATAGACAAGATGCACATACTGAAGAAGGAGCTGATAGCGGAGAACGAGAAGCTCGGCGGGCCCGCGGACATCGCGGCCGTGTTCCGCGTGGACGGCTACGAGCGCGCGCACGACCGCTGCCGGGACGAGCTCGAGAGCTTGCGGCTGGAGTTCGAGGCTTACAAGGTGAATGACACGAGGGAGTATAACAGAGTTCGTTCCCAGCAATCCAGGTACATAAGATTTTACAGAATAATAATGATATCTTGGAGGCTCTTACACGTCTGACACTTACGATGTGCCTGTACTATGGTGACCGGACAACTTTAAAATTGTAATGAATCAAAATTTAGACGTCTATTGAGAAATATAAAAAAAAGCGACATCTAGCGTACATTTTTATAAATACGCAAGTAAAAGTCCTCATCTTTTTAAACTCAAGCTACATTCGGATAGATGCAGTTTCTTGTACATACGAACTTCACTCACAAACCTCTCTATAATATCAGTTATAACACATCATTATAATTTTTCTCTAGACGTTGAACATCAACGCCAGGGTGTCCGGCAGCGAGGTGGAGAGCGAGCTGGACGGCCTGAGGCTGGAGGTGTCCGTGCTGAAGGAGAAGCTGGACGCGTACCGGCACGCGCTGGAGGAGGAGCAGCGGGACAAGGCGGACTGTTTGACACTGTACGAGGAAGTGAGTTCTTCAGATTTTTTGACAACAATGTTTTAACATATATTAATACATCTATAAAAAAATACAGACGAATTGAGTACCTCCTCCTTTTTGAAGTCGGTTTAAAAAAGGATATGTTACTGTTAACCTAAGACCAATCTTCGAGAAAAGTTTTCAATATTAAGTAATGTAATTTGTGATTATATTTAAATAAATCCTTAATAACACAGATGATTGCGCGTGAGCGGTCTCGATAGATTATTATCATTATTTATTTAATATATCACCAATTTCACAAGTCTAAACCATCGGAGTATTCCCTTTCTCATTTGAACACCGATGATCTCTTTCACACATAGCATCTGTCTCACATCCGTATTACGAACGTGGTCGGCTGGAATCGAACCACATACTCGACGCAACGACAGTTACATAATAAAACTAGCCTAAGTTCATCCCAAGACCCTCAAGTATTTCTATATGAAATTTCATCACAATCGGTTCAGCGGTTTGGCCGTGATGACGTCACAGTCCAACAGATAAACAGAATTACTTTCGCATTTATACGTTAAAATGAAAATAAAATATTTAGAAATTTTAAATATAATTTAAGTGAGTTTCGGTATCGGCCGAAATTGGGAGCGAAGCCGAAAGTTCGGTTCCGGCTTCGGCTGAAAAACCCGTTTCGGTTGATCTCTAACATATCGATAAACGGCAAATGCCGTCGACCGATAGAAGAGTAACGATTATTAGTTGGTCATTTTGATTTTGATTTTGATGAGATCTCTGAATTATTGTACAGATTATTCAAACGCATAACAAAGAACAAAACATTTAAATGGGCACTGCAAGCGGTAGTGGATGTCCAAATCGCGCTCGGCCTCCGAACAAGTCTGCGCAGGAGCCGGAAGGGTGGCAGGGTGTATGTGGAGGGTTTCTTTATAGTGACTGGTTAATTAATTTTGGGTTTACATTCCGCGCCCCGAACTTTATTATTTCCTTTGAGATAGTCCTTATTAAAATGAATTAATTATTTTTGAATTTAATTAATTTAACCGATTAGATAGACTCTCTGAGAACAACATTTAAGTAAAAGATGTTTCGACAAAGTTCGTAATCAGAGAGTTTTAGGCCATAGTCTACCACGCTGGCCCAGTGCGATCGGTACACCTCACACAGTTCAGAAACATTATATATTTTATAATATTGTATAATAAGTATCTGCCAGGATTTGAATTTAGACCCTTTAATAGTTAAGCGCTTAAGTTGATTTTTCTTAAATTGAAACTTAGGGAATAGAGTAAATTATTCCGACAAATAAGCTAACTCCAGAGAGTTCCCCGGAGAGACCCAGAGGTCGTTATCGATAAAATGACGTACCGCGGTCTTCACCCCACCGTACTATTCCTGCCCACATCGTAATAATGAGTATTCATAACGTACTCCCCGACGAGTCGTAACAACCATAACAATATGGACTATATAAAAAAATTAAATCTTAATCATTATTGTGCTTCACTTAGCATCATACTTATGATTTGCCATAAACATGTTTCATTTCCAAGCACGACTTCAGTCTCATTCGAGCGGACGACGACGTCGGCGGGCTGCAGTCACCGCAGAAATTCAACAACTTCCGCCTTCAATTTAGAAAATTGAATCGCCTCCAATTCTCGGCCCGGTACGGGTAGTCGAAGGATCGCCGAGTATGTCGATTTATAACAGACCGTTAGAATAATTCTCTGTTATTCAATAATTCTCTTATTATTCAATTATGACTTTTTATTCAATTACTATTCGGCAGTATACGAATAAATAATTCCAATACCACATCGACGAATACAGGTTAATAGTAATAAGGAATGATGAGATCGCGTCTGTGGCACGCCGCTCCGACGGCGACACGCGATACGCGCGAGCGGCCACATTAGCGCTAATGGACAGGACAAAAGGTTCACGAGTTCCGCGGACCCGCAGACTCTTCCGTTCCTATGTCGACAAAGTCTCCCTAGCTACTGCGTTAGGCGTCGGGTTAAATAGGTAAACATTAACATTTTTCTTTTAAATATTAGGATAATGTGGGTACGGTAAGTACTTTCGTACTGTGGCTATATCATTGCACTTAAGGGTTACACTTGAATTTAATAAGAACACCGCGACCGGACCGACGTCCACCTGGTGAACCACCACCGCAACCGTGTACCTACATATATCGTATAATTAATTAAATATTTTATTTAACCTTTCTGGTGTTGTACCACAGTATCGAAGCGGCTCACGTGGCATTCAATGTAAATTTGCGCGCAATGCGCTGGTATCGCAAATCTGGTTTTATAAAAGCTTCTCCAATGCATTAGTCGCAAAATGCAATGAATATAAAATGAGAATCAGTCACTTTTTCATACTTAAAGTAAAATTGAATTCTGTCTGTTATTTTAAAATAACTAGCATCGTCTTAAGCCACATGTATATGATTATTTATATGCTACCACTACCTAAACGACTCTTTCGAAAAGTGTGTCTGTCTGTATTCTAGTATAATTTTCGGAATAACTCTAGCGGTTTTGATGGGCCCTGCCCAGGAAGATACGCGAGTCAATCGAGCTTCACATAGGTACCTACCTAATTCCATGTCGGAGATATTTGAGAGCTCCGTGTGATAACTCTTCAAATCAATATATATATATATATATATATATATATATAACTCAAAGGTGACTGACTGACTGACATAATGATCTATCAACGCACAGCCGAAAC
>DWDX01005753.1:0-10233 GCA_018245675.1 Agara michaeli | reverse complement strand
CATGGCAATAGGCTCACCACCTATTCCATTGTGGGACTTAAACGTAACTGGTGAAATGTGGGAGTGTACTACACTCCCCTGCCTACCCCGTTAGGGGATTACGGGCGTGATGTTACGTTTAAACGATGGTCTTCGCGCAACTTGCGATACTATTAATCCGTTATTGATATATAATGTTCTGTATTCGTGTTCTGCATTACATTACGACATCGATTCCACCTTCGCAATTACCAAAACACGAACTATCTCCACGCGATATTCGGCGCCGATTAAAACGGATACGTAGTCAGATATAGAAATACCGAATGTACATTAATCCGTCTTATCTGCGCGATAATTCATGTGCTTTCTCATATAATACGAGCATATTGACAAGTCTCTATATTAATTTTCACGTTAACGTTTAAAACGTTAATCGGTAGAGTCACGCCTGTTTCCATAAAGGAGAGGCACAGATGAACCATTTCCACTTACGGCCCTGACCAATTTCATTCGCGTCTTGTACTTTCATATCCTCCTCCTCGAAAGCCGGCAGCTCACTGGCGACTCCTCGGATGTTGCAAGTGTCCATAGGCGACGGTGACCACTTACCATCGGGTGGCCCGTCTGCCTGCCTGCCGGGATAAACTATAAAAAACAAATAAAAAAAATGTAAGTCCACATACATTCTTGGGAGTTACTCCGCAATTAGAATTTACAGCAATGTTACTACATACTACATTGTTAAATTTATTCTTTTTTCAACTTTTCTCACAGTTAACTTATTATTCATATTCGGAAATGTAGCTGATATAAGTTATAATAGAAATGAATGAGAATCATTTGTACAATCGTTAGATTACAATAGGTCGTGTTTCCTTAAGGTCGGTACGTTTCTGGGTCTTTGTTAGCTCGGCTTATAATTAGATCGTTGTAACCGTGACAACACGTGAGTGTTTGCCATGTAACAGCAAAAGTCAATACACTTACAAGGGACTGTATGTTTACTAGTCATTACATTGCATACATCGCTATCCAATCTTGTATAGAAGCACAGGTAAACAATACAAGGTGCCACCTTTGACCTTTGAAAGGTAGGGTATTGACATCTGTGCGAATTGAATTTAAACACCTACCTTATCATTGAATCGACATATATACCGTTATTTTACAAAGAAACAAAATAATTTTACACTTCGGTAACATTCGGAACAATCAATCGGAGACCTATTCAGAGTTTCTGATTATTAAATTTTTATTTTATTTATTTTATTTAATAATTCTTATTTAACTAAATTAGAACTTACAGCGTGGGATGTACATAAAATATCGATTTTGACATTACAAACCAAACATCCGCTGAGCAAATTAATTTATGTTGTAATCGATTCGACTGAACCTTGATGATTGCCAGTTACACAGTTATGACATACTTTACATGTGTAGATTATGATTGAGGTTATATAAAAGTACATAATATCCTAAATTTATATACCCTATACTTACACAATTATGTAATAAAAGGAATATTATTTGGATAAAATACAAAGTGCAGTAATTTTCGTATAGCCACTATAGTCATGCGCACTCATCGTGATTTTCCTATTACACATGTATTTACTTATGTACAGTGATATAAGTATGTGTTATTACAGCGACATCAAAGACACCCGTATTATGAAATATTCATACACTTATTGCGATTTCTACTAGGTTATACTTCGCTAGTTCCTATAGTATTATAATAGTTATATTACTTGACATTTTTCTATAACCGAATTACATACTATGCGAGTTATGAAGGCAACCAGGCAACAGTCAAAAGGAATTTCCATTGTTATTACGAAAATTACATTAGAGATAAACGAAAAAGGTATATATTTTTTTTGTGTACAATTTCACATGAATAATAATATCCAGCCTGTGCTAAACACGTTTCGTCGTTCTGCTAGTCTGAACTACCAACTCATTATTTTGCATCCTGATTGTATCTACAAAACATGGCATTTCTAGTGTGGGTAAAAGCATAATTATAAATAACTGTAATTAGATATACGATACATATTAATTGAGTTTATATCTTACGAATATATTACTTGTCTAACTTGCACTACTCCTTAATTTCGTAGATTAATTTTATATTAGGAACACGTTTTCATGTTTTGGAAGCTAGGAAAATGTCCTTGTACTGGTAATTTCCATACAATCGATAGTTATATGTTTCGGTACGAGAACAATAATTAATCTGTTTATCATGTTATCAATTTTATTACAGATAGCGACGAAAAATAATCACATCAATAAAATGTTAAAATGACGTCCCACAGTACCTACTGTCAAAATTGATAAAAAGACGAAGAAATAAAGTAAGCGACGAAAGCATGGATAGCGTTAAATATTTTTTTTAAAATGTTATCGAGATCCTTACAAATCAAAATGGTTAACGGGCCAATTCTTAAAAGGTGGATATATAAATATGAAATTCAAAAATATTTCTTCTATAACAATTAGATTTTACAAAAGATTCTATTTTTATACTATTTTGAAACTTCGTATGGTACCCTAGTTGATCCATTTTCTGTTTCACCTGTTTTATATCCCGAAAGACGTGAAACGAACGCGCGACGCTGTTACTGGCGAGTGAGTGACATCGCGATTAGCCTGATCCATAAACACGCTGCTATTTGTTCTACAATTTACCACTTTATCACGACGTGCCCGGCCAAGAAAAACAGGTTGGGAACACTGTCACTCACTGTTGGAACATTGCGCGGTTCGCACGCGGCATCAAAGCACATTATTATTATTAATACAATAATACTTTTTGCAGTGTTAATATACTTGGTATTAATCAGCTATTAATAGGACCGCGCGCGCTCCGTAGCACACAGCGTAGCGGACCTCTACGAGAGTTGCGTGCTTTTCCTCGCTGTGCGTATTTTTTTTTGTGTCGAAACGATATTTTGTGAAAACGAAAATGGCCACCAAAACCATGGAAAGTAAGTTCTAATTTATTTTACTTTTCGTTTTTTACTTTTAATCAACAAAGGTATTTTTTTTAAATTTCCTATTATAGGCGTACAGCCAGAGCATAATTAAAGCATTATACTGGAAATGCGTGAAATATCACTATCGATCCTTCCGCTTTGATTTTTTTTGTATTAATATCGGTTGCCTGATCTAATCGTTGCAAATCGATGAACGATTGTAAAGGGTAAAACGTTGAAAGCAAAAGGGAAAATTACATACATTTAAAAATGTGTTATGTGTAGCAAAGTTATACATAAGAATGTTTTGTCCTATTTATAATGTCCTAGACGTTTTGGCCCAGAATTTGCGATAAACATTCTTCACTGGTTATAAAAAACCATTTGAATTGTATATTAAAATATATGATTGTTACGAATAAATCCGTAAAAAATATATATCAAACAAAATACGCAGATCAATAAGCACAATAGTTTTTGAAATAATAAATTTAGTGTATTTTTTTACTTAGCAAAATGTAGTTTTTTACTTAGCAAAATGTAGTTTTTTACTTAGCAAAATGTAGTTTTTTACTTAGCAAAAAACAGGCCTCTTTTTAAATGAAACATAAGACTGAAATTATGTCTTGCCTTAAGTCACCTTAACCTATGTTGTATATAATTTTTCGACATTTACTCAGAATTAATTAATAAATATTTGCATATGTTTAATTTTTACTTCATATGAATGAAGAAGCTATTCATGAAATCTGCAAGGCATTAATAAATCAGACACTGAAATATCCTAAATCAGGTATGAATATAACCATGTATGAATATAATCAGGTATGAATCAGGTATGAATATCCAGAGTTGGAACAATTGCGCAACGATTTAAGAAGAAATGTAGTGTCTCAAGGGATTTATTGACGACAAATCGTTGTTGAAATTTTTCTACTGTAATTCGGATACACAGAGATTAATATTATGTCGTGTAACCTGAAAATACTTCAAACAATGTACTCATGAATTATGGAGTATCATAGATTAAATATTGAAAATAGATGTTTAATTAAAACGACTATCTACTGTTAGCTTGCTGTTCTTCAAACAATTGCAATGAAAATATAGCTCATTACGCATTGTCCCACGTTCTTTGTTATATTACTTGTAAGTTGGTTAATGTATCAGTGCCTTAATTGAGATTTTTGATGCCTTACAGTATTCCGAAAGGGCGTATACGGAATAGCGGAATAATTAAGGGTGTTACAAAGGTGGAAATGCTTTCGTTGAAAATATTGTCACAATTGACTTTGTCCTGGAGGTTAAGAACAATAAAATAAATGTTGATGAACAACTCAATAACATATCTTACATTTAGTATAGTTGCACTTGTTGACATGTTTATGAAATTGTATTTTGACACTACCAACTAATACAATCTATGCAAATTATTAGATTATATTACATCGTAGTGTCAAAATACAATGTCCATGTGCGGATACACGTTTTCCTTAAATTGAATGCCAGAAAGTCGTAGTCTTATCGCAATATCATTTATAATAAGCACTTATATAATTTTTATTACTACGTATAGTAATTTGAATGCGTCCTTAACACCATTTGCGATTTATCTTAGCTTTAATATGATAAAAGTATTACAATCAATAACTTAATAAATAAAAGTTAATTAATTTTAATTTCATTACTTAAATACACTGACAACGTGACTGATTCCATATATATATATATATATATATATATATATATATACGTTGTCAGTGAATTTAAGTAATGAAATTAAAATTAATTAATTTTTTCAAAAAATATTGTTATACATATAAAAACGCTTTGAATTTGTAATATATAGCTCAATTTGAGTAATAATTATTAAGCAATTTGCAATTCACAATGATGAAATATAAGTATTAGTTAATAACAATTGACATCTGCATAGTATTTAAGTATGTGTAAATATTTCGAACGTTTTTAAATATCGTTACTTAAAACTAATCGAGTTGTTATGATAATGGTAACGATATCAGAATGAATATCATAAAATAGGTATATCGCCTTGAAATGTTATCAAATGGTGTCCGATGTTCCCAAATAATCTATATCCGTAATACGAAACAACGGAGTAATTAGAGATGTACGCTACACACGTTTGGAAATGGAATGTAAGTATCAAATAATTATGAAACTTCTACTAATTCTACTACTAGTACTAGTGGAAAGATGTAACGTAATTATAAGAAAGTAAAATAAAAGATAAAAAGGATAAACGGTTGAGTTACTCGTTTTCTTCTTATTTGAGGGATTGCGATTCGATAGCAAAAGAAAAAAATATACAATTGACTTAATGTGTTTGTCGTCATATCATTATACAACATAAAAATATTTAATTTTGAATGTATCCGCGAAATTTTCTCTAATTATCTGCTGTTATCAATATTTTCTCTTCATATTATTGTTATTTCTTTATAAATTAATGAAAAAAGATCACTCAGTAAAAGAGCTTACAGGGGAGTTACGCTTATCTTTTAAATGAATTATTCTAAATTCGAAATTCATAAGTGAAACGGTTAAAAGAAATCCGGATTTAAATGTCTTTGGTCACCCGTAAATTAAACTGTAGGCACACGGACGCTTAAATGTAAGCCATGGTAAATTATTCACGAATAAGACATAAATGTATGTAGCTTCATCTATATTCGCAACGGGCGCGAGTTATTTGTCCGAGCGCATGCTTTAATTCAGTGCCTACTCCGTATTAAGTGGCCACGATTACTTATAAATGCGATAAGCACGCCCGAGACTGAACAGATTCATTCAAATAGAAGTCTACTTAAAGTTTTATTTATATCATAGAGATATATTGCTTTCATCGCTTCCGATGCGTACAGAAACAAATCGATATGCGTATTTTTTACTCTCTAGATTATAAAGGCGAAATTCACGCGCGTTTTTATTACATGGCCAGTTTTGATCGAATCGACGAAACTTTTGTGTCTATAATTCCGTAAAAAATTATATCTTGTCTATGGTTAAAGTATTAGCAATAAATGCTAAACCTTAGAATTATTCTATCAATCAGTAAATTGTTTTGATTGCAAATACATTGCAATATGCGAGCATTTGTAGTAGAAGTCGTTGTTTCGTATTCCAGTAATGTTTGAAGTGTTTCCGTGCGTTCGATTGATTACATGCTGTTAATGTAGTACATTGTACTGTGACCTGTGATTATCATATTTTATTTCCTTAATGTACGAGCTATTCTTGGTTTGAATGCTATTTTGCTAGTCATTGGTGGGCAAGAGTAACTTTTTTACGGCAGACTTTTTGAGCGGGTTCTAATGGTCCGCTTTAATACGACGTTAAAGAAACGGTGAGTTGCCATTCTGTATGTTGAAAATTATTGCCAATTAATTATTACTTATCTCGTTTTATTTTATTTAATACACAAAAATAACATATTAGAAAAAGAATACTACTGGAAGACATTTTCCTTAATTGAAAATATACAGGTAATATCCACATTTTATAACACTTCAACAAGTGAATTATTTTGGAAATACGCTATATTTATGAGTACATACAATTGTTCAGTTACACGCGCATGGAAAGGTCAATTTAGTTAAAAGTCAAACCATTGCGTACCAATATGGCATAAAATGGTATCGAGCCTCTTAGTGTTATCAAAGACAAAGACAAAGACGTTTATTTGCACAAATATGGGTACATATAAAGATGTTACAAGTCTATTAGTTCAAGCCATGTTTTGCCTTTTACGGCGTACAAATAGAAATAAAAGTACAAATTAAAAAGTAAAAATAAACAAATTAACTATTATTATTAAAGTATTATACGACAATTTACACACACATGTAAGATTTTTAAAATAAATACAAAGCCGTGACTCTGGTATCGTAGCGGTAACATTGCAATAGGTAATAGAAATGTATAAAATGTATAAACGTATTTTTTTTCCAATAATCATATATATTAACAGCACGATAATTTTAATATACATGCGGAAATATAGATAAGAATGATAACAGTTTAATAATTTGTTTACTCGTCAATTTCAAAGCGATGGCCAAGATAATCTCTTTGCGTGTTGTCTCTATTTCTACGGACATTACACTTACTATTAGTCATAAACGTAGCACTACTTAAAGTTACTACAGCGTGTGGTTATTACATTAATTATTAATGTATTTTCAATGGAGATGAGGTGCACAATGTGTTTAAGAATATTATACTACCATACATTTAGCTCGCGGTTTATTCCAAAGTAGGTACATACATTTGCATTTTATAACAGTGTTTTTCTGCACATTAATACCGGATAGTACTAGTACTACTACTACTACTACTGCTGCTACTGCTGCTACTCCTGCTTTTTGTGAACACAACGAATTCTGGTCAACGGAGAATTAAAAAAAATCGAGACATTTATTTACTTACCCTCTATTGCTGTATATAATTAACGTACTTAATTCCTATTGGCATTCTCTACCAGTCAACGTAGTCAATATACGTACAACGTCAAATATATGTATAGTTAACTACCTAATACTATTAGTATATATAGTTAACATAAATAAATTTTAAAATCATTTATTTCCAAACAAATTATGTCACTTGAGTCAATATATCTTAATGTGGACTGAAATGTATAGTTATTTGTCGTGTACTGAAATATCAATTATATTGTTGTCTTACAACAAATTAATGATAAGTAATAAATAATGATAATAATAATTAATGATAAATAATAAGTTCGACGAACTGTAGGGGCAAACGACCCTTAATAATAACTTTGAACTGCAGTCGTATACTGGTTTGTTGTTTTGCATACAAGTTCATTAAACTTGAAACTTTATCCTTCCTCTTGCTGAACACTAATAATGACTTTCAGGAAACATTTCTTATTTTGTAATTTCTGTCTTTATTATTTTGTAATTTCTGTCTATTGTAAATACTTAACACGCGTGATTTAGAAGCGTCTATGTAATAATTTAAAAAAATTAATAGATTTATAACGCAAAATGCAAATATAAATACCTCTTGTTACATTTAAAATAAAGTTATTTGGTAAGAATATTACGCTTGTGTAAGTACTGTAATAGAGAGTATTTTAACTTAAGAAGGTTTGTGTTGATATACTCTCAAAGCAATCATAGGTTATAGTAATTACCTATTCAATGCGAAGTTAATTAATACGTCGAGAGTGTCTATAGATCATCCATATGTTTAACAAATTATATTAATTTGTTTTGTGTTATATTAATCTTATGTTAATTTTATCATTCAATAAAAATAGTGTTTTTTGACTTTTTTATTTCCATTACATAAGTCAGTTTACATCTGTAGCTGTGTGGGTTTTAAACCAACGTTTGCATAATGTTTTTATTTGATTAAAAATATGAACACGCGTATGCACTTCAATGACATAATGCTATTTTTAAATCACAGGGAGTATCGTCCGGTATCTGAATACCGCGACAGAATACATTTTGTTACACTATATCAATACGTCACTATTTATTCTCTTCTGTGATGCAATAATTAGTAGCATTTAAAAATGATCTTATTGGAATTGTTTTTTTTTAAATAACATGGAATTTTAAACGCAGAATGTGATTGCAGATGTAGAGACTGGCAACGCGGCCCCGGCAGAGGGCGAAGCGCCCGCGTCGAAGGCCTCGCGTCTGCCGCTGCTGGGTAAGACTCGCATGGCATGAATATATTCTGTTGCACCATGTGATGTCTTCAATATGCATATTGAATTTGTACCTTTGAGAGTCTTATCGTACAGAATGCCATGTCAATGCTGTCAACAAATTCGAAGTTAGAAAGGCGGCGCAACTAGCGCTGATTAAAAGATAATTTTCGTGAAGTCACGCTGTCCGTCTTAGCGTACATCGACGTTTCCTGTCAGAGGAGATTGCAGTTTATCTCCAGCCTGACATGCAATAAAAAAAACATTACAGACAATTTCAAATTGATGTTGATGTCAAATTGATGTCGCCGTTGCAAAGACCGGGTTTGCGTGCCTTTTACCTCTTCGCTCACAGCATTGCCACGGCGTCCCACTGAGATATGGCTCTTTTCTGAAGTATTTATATCACTGCTTTCGTTCCAAGGGTCATTTTATAATGTTGGTTGATATAGCACCGTACATTATACGTAATTATGTAGCTTCCTGAATCTCTATAACCTACTTCATAACGAGAGAGGGATTGATAGCAACTGTTGTGACGTATTGTATTTGCACATATTTTATGTATATTATACTAAGCGATCATGGTTAGTTCTAATCTTCACTCTTATCTGGATTAACGGTCGTGCGGCCTTATCGCTTTCTTGCACATATAAACGATTAATTAAAAAAAATACAAATGTTTTATATTAAGAAAAAATAATTAATTTGTGCACTTCACATTACGTATCGCACCTCTCATTTGTTACGTGCGTTTTATAACTAAAATTTAAATATCACTCGCTATATACATATAACGGTGAAAGAAAACATCGTGAGGATACCAGCACACCTTAGAGATGTAAAGTGTATACCTAATATTTTCTGTGGTGTGTGAAGTCTACCCTCTCACTATGAGAGGAGACTCAGTCTGGCAGTGGACGAATACAAGGGTCGAAAAGAAAAAAGTTACGTATACGCAGCGCACCGATATACATATATTATTTGGTAGCGTTGGAACTAAATGTGTTACTTAACGTTCTATTTTAGTTAAATGGAATGTTCTCCATTATGAAACATCGTGGTCTACATTCTAAATCACATGGAGAAAAAAAACATCTTCACAGTATTCGTTTACTTTATTAAAACGCAATGCGTTTTGTAATGTATTAGGTAATACTAATGTTTTATAGATTTAGCGTAATAAAAAGCAACATCCTGTGTAAAAAAAAAAAACAGAAATAGCTGAGCGGTTTTAATTTCAGCCTTTTACTTCATTTTTAATTTTATAAACACATTAGACTACAACGGTGAAGGAACACATTGGAGGTAAATATACGCACCATAATAATTATATTGTATAGTTCTCGAAGGTATACACAATGCTTGCCAACTCTTAGTCAGTTTAGTTGGCTGTGACTTTAACTAATTTGACACCCTCATGTCCAAGAGTAACCTTATAAAAAGTGTCGATGAGTACAAAACAGATAATTAAATTCGTAATTAAAACATCTGTCAGAACAGGAATAGAATCGTTTACGCGGCAAATCGATAAAAAATTTACATATTTTATTTATTTTC
>DWDX01005752.1:0-10237 GCA_018245675.1 Agara michaeli | reverse complement strand
TTCTAAATTAGAAAAATCCAGCAGTACCCAACCCGGGATTTGAACCCAGGACCTCCCGATCGGCAGTCGCGCTAGCACCGTCCGACCAACGAGGCAGTCAAAAAGTTAAATAATTTGAGTTATCTGCTTTCAGGGGCGCAATACGTCAGGTGCCCGAGATGTTGAAAAGTTACAATCTCTATTTCTATTTGTTTTGGTATGGTTAAGGACGCGGATGTCTAGATAATGATTATACACGTGTTTATTAATATGTATAGGTACGAGTTTTTATTGACTTACAAGTTATATTAATTTTAGACGCGGAATAATGTAGAAGTAGCGAAAAACGAAAGAAACATAGCTTACAAATCTGCGAAGACTTATATACATACATACTTACGAATCAAGAAAAAAAATGTTATAGCATCAATGATTGCAAATTGCAATATATGACCCAATCATTTATAGATTCATAGAAGGCTTAACGCAATCACTCGGTGATTGCTTCTATACGTATCTTTGATTTTGATTGGTAATTTGCAACGGCTTTGATTTGATACATGATATGAATGTAGTTTGATGAAACTCGGGCAATGCACAGAGTGATATGAAACTACCCTCGGCTAACATAGAATTTATGTTTTCGCTTAAAATGTTTTCTACATAATATACTCTGTTATTCTCGAATTCACAACTTTATATTTTAGGAAAAGGTTCAGGCATTTTATTTATGTATTTGCGTTATGTTCATTTGTTAATCTGAAATATCATTCTTACGACACACTGACTATAATAACAATAATTAAGCCAATATTCTTAATGTGTAGATTGGATTGATCGATTATTTGAAATAAAACTAATAATAACTTACTATTTTCAAATGTGACATATAACGCAATGGAAAAAATAGAGCGTGAAAAAAAGGCGTTTCGTGAAATCGTTTCTGGTGCATACAGCTAAGGATAGAAACTTCATGGCGGTGTGAATTTTTATTGCTGCATATAACTTGGGATTATTTATAACAAGAGTGAATACATTCTAAGCAAGACTGTTACATCCTAGACCTCATCACCAATCAGATGAGCTCGTAGTTAAACGCACGTCTATGAAACAATAAAAAACGTTCCGCAAGTTGTTTAAACAGGTCTCAAACATATACCTATATAAGCGCTGTGAGCAGCTCTTCACGTGCATAATGTTTATAGATGTGTGTTATAAATTTACTATATGTATTTATAGGTGGTGTATGCGTGTGTGTGTACCTACCTAATTATTCTAATTGTATATGTTATAAGTTTAGACATGAACGTTACTTTTTTTTATTTAGTTGAAATGACTAAATCAGTAAAACGAATGATTGTGAAATTTTTGTCGGTCACCTTGCAGTGGTCATTTCAAACTTGAAAACAATCCGTCTCAAATAGTCTCTGAAACATAAAGGCCAGCTTTAGCTGGCGAAAACGGGTAATGAAATATATTAAATGTCATGTAGACGAAACGATTCTTCTCTAAGTTGGCTAAATGCATGAGGACATAGCAAATAAAAGTACATATGTTTCGAGAACAGGTATGTTATCAAGTCTATTTTTGCCTAAGTAAGTTTGATAGTATCATAATTAAACAAAATTTAAAGTTTGTAAATATAAGCGTGAAACTACGTGGCTATTTCATATATAGTTCATTATATGCCAGTGTTTATGGATTGGCGTTTCCACTTAACATTGAGTGGCTGGCAGGCCCGTTTGTTTTAAGTTTCGATAGACCTACTAAGAGTCACAATCTCAAGATAAGCTGTAGTAATCTTGTCCTAATACGGATCTAACAATGTTATAATAACTGTTTTATCAAATATTGTGTTAATAATTACATTACTCTTACAATAAGTAAATATACAGAGATCCTATGGAAATATAATACACATGTAGGATCTTAGGTTTAATTAAATATTCCCGTCATCACATTTTATAGAGCAGTTTCTGAAAGCTACCACCGCGCCGCTAATGGCGCGACTGTGACTAGAGTTCCGTACGTTACGCATTTACACCTACGCAACGGCCTAGCCGCCTAATCTAAACGCGCGCTCATATTATTCAAAGACGTCACTCAGACTCACTATTTGTTCCGCACTGAGCTGCTTCTAACGTGTTTAAAAACGTATCGTGGAGGCGGCTGAGTGAATGCCGATCAATGGTGAGTTTCGAGCTCAAGATTATGTTCGTGTTTAAAATTAACACCACTGAGGTAGAGCTACCAAACAACACAGAAGTAGATACCTACCTATTTAGGAAGCTCGTTAATATCTTCCAACTATCTGAAAAGTTTACAGAAACAATACTGTGTATCAATACCAAGATTGAATTTAAAATTTCATAATAATACACATATACCTACACCTGAGCTTTTTAGTCTCGTCATCAGTTTCGTGAAGATGTAGCAATATGGAAATACGGAATATTAGAAACAGAATTAGATAATATTAAATGAGATATATTTTGATATGTAATGATGGTTCTTACTAAATAAATCAGTGTGCGTGGTAAAATTATAAATTAAATGAAGTAGGAAGGATATCGCAAGGGCAAACTGCTTTCTGCGATCTACAAGGGCTTCCGTCTGTTTGAGGAGACATTTTCGCAAATTGTACAGTTGGGAGAGAAGTTAGATTGCTTACATGTGGAGTTAATTAATATTTTTCCGTCAACTGGATGGGATCAAACTTAACTTAGAATTAATTAAACTGGTCGTTTAGATAGTAGTTCTGTAATTTCCATTATATTTATTGCTTTTTGATTACATTTTATACTATTCTTTTGGTTCTATAAATTAGATTAGAGATTAGATGAAATGAAAGATTGTATATTAGTAGAAATATAAATAAAAATGAACAATAAACAGTGTTAGTATAGATACATCTAATAACTACGTATCAGTTAATTTTTAAAGAAAAATGAATATTTCTTTACAAGTCTATATCGTTGACGGAAAAATAACACATTATTTTATGTTTTATAGTGTTATAAATGTTGCAATTCCAATACTGTTTAACCGGATGCCATTTATCCGGACACTTGATTTTTTGGATTCATGTCCTATTTGCGTCTAGTAAATACAATTTTAACCTATCATTAACACCACAAAATGGTTGCGTGTAAGTAATTAACAAAGAGAAGAAAATACAATATTCAATGTGCTGAATAGTGGTGCAGTGTCTAGTCACGTTTAGGTACGGGTCCCATGGACACATATTGTGCGAGACACTTCGAAAGAGCTTCGTACAAAAGCTTCGAACAACAGCCTTCAACAACAGTTTCGAACGTTGCAAGAATAGCAACAAACTGATCATTCATTAATACGTAGCTAATACTAATAACCGACTACTATTTCGTAAGATGTCTGTGAAAATCAATCTTAAAGATAAACACTACGATTCGGTCTAACCATAAACGAGATCCACACGATCGCAAAAATAATTGAAAATCAGTTTCATAGTTGATATTGTTCAACTACTTATTGCTTTTTATTGGAAAGAACAAAAGTAAATACAAAAAAAGAAAATATAAAAATGATATGTAGATATGCGTGATGACATGTTCTTTTGCTGTTTAACGCAATATAATAATTTATTATTTGTCGTGTCACTACTGTAACTTGTGGTGAGAAAATCGGACTGGAGAAGTTATTGAAAGTTACTTGTAACGTTAAAGGTTCTCGCCAGTCTCGTGGTGATGAAGTAGGAAAACTGTTATTACCAGTCATCCGTTGTCATCACGTTACAACTTACGAAACGTGACAGCTTATTTGGTCTATCCAGACTTTTTTCCGCGCAATGTTTTGCAGTTGAAGAAACAGGACAAAACAAGTGAGTAATCTATATAGATACTTATAAATGAAATTTAACTGTCTGTCTGTAATTTCAATATAACTCTGTTATCTCATTTGCTTGAAGTTGTTTACATGATACCCAGCATAAACAACTTTTTTTTTTATTTCGTGTTTATCCGTTAAGGGTCAATTTATACCTTCACTGTTTTAATTTTCATTCATGTTGTTTGCCAAATATAATTAAGTACTTACCGAAATAAATTGGGCTCCTTTTCTTAAGAAAAAAGGTACGGTTCGATTTTTATTATAAAAATGAAGGAAAATACATAAGTGGATGATGAAATTTCTTTCTTGTAAACGATCTAACAAATATTGATATTTATGCTAGGAATGTATCGGGTTGGTTATAAAAAGAAAAATCTATACATAGGTACAATACACTATGTAACATTTTAATATAATTTATAATATTTTTTCTAGAATCTCATTTCCAAACTGTTTCTAGCTGTATTCATCGTAACAATTAAAATTTATCATGCTAACGTATTACACAATCATAACAATTTTAAAGCATTTTCCTTAAATATTAATTCGAAGAATTGTCACTTTTAAATTACATATTTAATATTTCAATTGACAAATTCATCAATATTTGCAGGAAAATACTTTGTTTCAATTAATACGTTACTTAATTATGTAATCGATGGAACATTATATTCTAATGCTACTATAAAATCGTATAGAAACACGAGAATATTACTAACTAAAAATATTAGATTGATAATTAGTACGTGCGGCTGATCGGATGAAAGTGCTCTTGGATCCGATAGAACACATAAATGACCGATTAAGACAACGGCACTCGGCAGTGGAGGATAAACATTTTGAATCTGTTCTAAAACATAACCCAGTGCCATTAGCGCGTGTCCAAAGTATGGCAAATAGACCTCTATTATTGACTGCAAATCCAGCATTTGTGATTGATATGGTTTTTAATCCACTACATTTTGAATTTTCGTGCGCATCTCTTGGTCCTCGCCGATAGTATATAATATATTTGCAACAAAAAAATAATGACTAGTCTTGAAGTTACGATTGTGTTCCTTTAAAAATGCTAGATCCTCAATTAAGGCGTGGGCTTCACCAATCAGCGCCGCCAAATGTCCAAACATGATGAAATAGCTACCAGTAATCTCGAAGAACAGTTTTCAATAACCGTGGCTATACGATAGCCAAATAGAATTAGACTTGCTAACTATTGATATATGGAAATCAGCTTCGATCATGAAATATTTTTAACTATCAATCGGAATCCACAGTGGATCAACAAATTTTATAGAAATCATATTCTTTTTATAAATTTCTCACATTGCCTGTGTTTCTGTATCTTGCTTTTTACACTCTTAAGTCGGATTTGAAAACAATAGCAATTTGTTCTGTACAATGTTGTAAATTATTTTAGTGATGCGAATATCAAATTCATTTTGAATTTTGAAGTCATTTTTCTATAGTGCACTTTGTCATTTTGACATTATGACGTAGACAAATATAATATTTTCAGTGTCAAAACGTTAGTAAACAATAAATAAAAAAGTATCCATCTTAAAATGTCCAATCATAAAAAAGAAGGTTATTCAACGATCAAGGTTCGACATTAGTTAATGGGATTGCATGAAAATGTTTTTGTAACACAGACACCCTTTTCCACCTGGAACTCATTTTAATAAAATTAGACCTGTAGGTACAGATGCGGGGCGGAGGAGATTGACAAGGGTGAATTTGTTTTTTCATAGGGAAAGCTACATTCCTCGAGGAACGAAAACGCCGTGATTACATAGTCTGTTGGCACAGGGTACAGGTGGTATCAAGTAACGCGATACGAAATAAAGTTGAAAAAATTGCGCTTTTAAAAATTATTGTTCTGTAATGCTTAGGGTAGGGAAATTTTGTGTAGCCTTGTGGGTTACAGACACTTCAACCCTGTAAGAAACGCGGCTTTTACGATTCTAGGACGCTACGATACATATTGCATAGTATGTACTGTGCCAGGTCACGAGCGTAAAAAGCGGACTAGCCTGACTTTAAAACTTGTGAACAAAGAACAAAGAGATGTATGGTAATATTATTGGTGAACCACGTCACGTACTGAATGCTCCATCAACAGGGTGTATATTATATTTACAAGATTGATGGTAGCCGGTGTATGTCGCCGAACGGAAAGTGGAGAATAGCTTCTTTCATAAAAGATATACGAGTAGGCTCGCATGATTGGATATTTTTATCGCAATGTCTTATCAAAACTGACTGTAGGACTAATATATGTAAAACCTTTATATATATATGATTTGTTTTTATATGACATTCATATCAAACCTGTGAGTATTCTCATACCAGCCTTATAAAAATCCATATAGAAGAAAAGAAGACAGTGTTAAAATAACAATTAAACAAGCAAAGTACTGCCAACGGCAATAAATAAATTTGGCTATAAATCCCCGTCTGCGGAGATCGCAAATTGGAGAGTCCTTGTATCATAATAACGAACTTCAAGTGTATAAAGTGACGTTAAGAATACACCCGTAATATAATATTGTATACAGTAGCTGTCTTGTGATAACCTTCTATGTATATCAAAATTTTATAACAAAAATTGATAATCTCATACTTGGCAAGATTTAGTACTCCTCATAAAGAATTTACATCAAGCGAGTGTGCAGTGTGCGATCTACAAGTGTGCAGAAATAATATTTTTTACTCAGAATGGGATAATACAAAATCACAAAGAATCCACATATATTGATTAGGACTACATGTCACTATCAGTAGTAAATATAAATAGCATACAGTTAACTTATCAATTGGCGACTTCGTTCACGTAATCCACCCCAAAATAAACATAAGTTTGCTCTATTAATTGATCGATGGCCTTGCTCTTCGATTCCAAACTAATTTATTCTTTGAAAAGTTCTATAACTGGTAATGGAAATCCCGTCCAAATCGGCTTAGCCGTTTAGGAGATACGAGTATGTCAAGACAAACAAATAGATAGACGGACAGAAAACAATTTGAAAACGAGTATTTGGGTTGTAAATAATGACCTTAATAAAAATATGTATGTATGTGTACTTTTATTTTTTACTTTTTACATTTAACACTTGCTACATATTTTTCCTCGTCCACCCGGGGTTGACTGGTGAAAAAGTCCATGCGGTATTTTCGCTCATTGTTACTTTTTGTTTTATAAATTGTGTAAATAAATAAATAAACCAATAACAAGCCTTTCTATTGAAATTTCTGTGAGTCACTACAATTTAATTTATTAAAGTGAAATTTTTTTACTACGAACTTTTAGGGAGACTCAATTGTATCGACGAGAATAAAATTGTCCGATTGTCTGCTGAGGCTTAAGAACTGGTTTGCGAAACAGTTGAACACGGCACAGTTAATTAAACTGTTCAGTAGTTCAATAAAGTATCCCAGTAATACATTTTCTATACCATAGTAAACATAAGGAATACTCATTACACAGTATGTAACTTCAATATCGAAGTTAGCGCAGCCTCTTAGCTTTGCAATTTCCTGACTGTCTAAGACCTCGCATGCATCCAATTTATAAATACCTAGATAGGTAACTTTAGCACGAAATTGTTTGTGTCGGTCAGACACATCATAACAAAATTTGATAAGACATTATTATAAAAAAATATTTTAACCTCTTCCTACGAGATCAGCATATATGTATGTCTTGTTTAACTACAACTATATAATTTTTTATAGTATTACGTCAGAATATGTATGTATTTAGGTCATGCATTATATGTACAAAAAACCTATCACATGTGTTGAATATGTCTAGCACCAGATTACCAAAGGTTGATGGATGGCGTGATATTCAGTGAATGTGGGGTGGAGTCGTTGGGGGCATTTCGAGTAGTCTTTGCAAAATTGTATAAGTATGTAACAGAGAAAGTTATAGATAACCAATTTTGCCCCATCCTAGATTCGCCCGTGTTATCTCAGTAACATAATGTCACCAACAGTTTTGAATTTGTATTAGACAATAGTGTGATAATTTTACAACTACACAAACTGGCTTCTAGGATTTTTATGTAACTTCGTAACATGAAAGCTTTTTTGCATCTTTAATAAATTCTATAAAAACTGTGTACCTTCCGTGATGGAAGACGAATTTGTTCCTGTTTCTTCTATCTTGTAATAGATTATAATAGATTAACATTAAATAAATTGACAAGCGATGCCTGTTTTTTGGTTCCTATACATACGAGTACGGTAGGTACTTGAAAGCTGTAAACGTCCAAAAATTTACATACATATTTTACATTTTGATTATTGTGAATTTTTTTCCTCTGCTCTGTGAAAAGTTCTCATGTATTTTGAGAATGTTGGTAATTGAAGTGAAGAAAGTCTTAGTAGTTAAAAATGAACTATATCTGGCGTCCTATTGTTCTCAAACCTTGACAACATTAGATTTTTCTTGTTACCTGTACTATTGTTTTTTCCGACGAGTTCTCTAGTGTTTTGCCCCATTTGTTTTCACTGTCATGAACATTGTTTAGTTTAGTAAACAGTACATTTTCTTCAGTGCACAGTATTCTGACACATATGACGTTTCTTTATACATACTTCCTATTTGGTTGTTATAACAGGAACAACAAAAAAGTGGCCAAAAATTCACTGCAATTGATCGTTTGTAGGCATTGTATTTTTCCATACAGAACGAATAACTTACGTGTGTTAGGGAACGAAAACGGGGCTCATTATATTGAGGCAGACTCTATTTGTGACAAAGGGCTCATTAAAATCTTTTTCTTGGAAATACTTGAATAATTTGAGAGCAGTGTTGATTTCTTTACAGTCTTGATTATACGTATTTTTATATTGTAGGTAATACAATATATTTTCCGTGACTAATTTCTGAATATCGGGTAAATGAACTTTTCATCTTCATACTAAATAGCCGCACGCTATGGCTCTTCAACTACTAGTACTAAAAATGCTGTCTTTCATACTGTAGCATTATACCGGTAAAGTTTTTTTTGTATTTGCATTTGCTTATAGGAGGAAAGGAACACTAGCCGGTAGTACGTTATTTGTTGCCTAACTATGGTTAGCGTAAAAATTAATATCAAACGTTGAAAGCAAATATAATTGAAATGTGTTCCTGTTCATGAAACAGTCAGAAGTAATATGCAGTTAAGATGGTTAATATCTACCATTCATTATAGTAAAATAAATGAAGTGTTTTTACGTTCAAAAAAATTAAAATTGTCTTCACACCTGTCCATTACGAATGAAATGACGTTTAATAATTTCGTCCTTATGGTGTTATTGTAATATTATATTTGTAACTGCTGTTTTCGTTGCAAACAATAGATACTTCACGTACTTTAATTAAATAGCTTACAAATTTGATTTTATATTCGGCAACTGGGAAGAAAGTCGGGATGCACTAAACAGCTTGTCGATAATAAGTACCGTAGTAGTTGTTGACATTGACTAGTGCGGGGGCGTGATCGGTCGATAATTTTATTGGCAGTTTGTCAAGTTTATGCTGTGCCCTTGCACAGATGCTCAACATCGACGACGTGACCGTCAGACAACACAGAGACAATGTTTTGTTCGATGATTAAAAAAACTTGCAAAATATGCGATGTCTTCCATCACTACCGAAAAGGTTCCAAAAAGAAAGAACTTTATTGAATGCATATATTAGGTAGCCAGTACGGATTTCACTAACAAAGTATACCCCACGGAAAGGTCTTCCTTTCTTGTTTAATTTAATTGTGTAAAAATCTGCGCGGGTCTCATGCCCCACATTATAATCTAAGTGAAATTTGTCACGTCGATGTCGGACAAACACTCGAAGGACACTCGTAAATTTCAATACTCTTAAAACGTATAGGGTGGGCACTCTTGAAAGGTCCCTTCTTCAGACGTCGTCAGTGAGATAAGCACGTAGGGGATGCGATATTTTCAGTTAACACCCCCGAGCTGGAGATAGCGACATTTTATTAAATTCATATGCAGCACAACTATCTGGGGTCAACCCTCGTCTTTACAGATATAAATCGTTACATTATAATATTTATTACCGTTCATGATATGGTAACACAAAAGACAGTTACTTAATATTATTTTTGCTGTTTTTTTTAAAACTTATTGCTGCGTCAGAACTGCAGTGACAATAACTGTAATATATAACGCTGTTGTTATAATATATGCCGTTAGACATAATTATAAAACCTGCAAATGATATTCAAGCATCATGACGTATTGCTAGTGTAATCCATAAATTACTCCTTGGACCGGGCAAACCAGAAAAGACGGATTTTCTCTTCCTTTCCTGTCATGCGTTATACATGATTCACGTCGGGATGAATTCACCTCTAGTCTCCAGCTTTTTTAATTACAAACG
>DWDX01005751.1:0-10237 GCA_018245675.1 Agara michaeli | reverse complement strand
ACAAACAAACAAACAAACAAACAAACAAACAAACAATCAAACAAACTCTTCAGCTTTATAATATTAGTATAGATTAGTGAGTGAGTCGCATAAGAGACACCAGCGAGCAGTACCTACCTTAGAAGTCAATTTTTTACTCTATGTTTTTGAAATTAATAATTTCCTGAATTAATGGAATAAATACAAATCATTAATACATTTTTTTTTGCAAATCTAGATATAAGCTTAACACAAAACATAATAACTAATTTGCATATGTCAGAGATACATACAGTTGAAATGCCTTATATTTTCTACATATTTCAACAGACAATTAGAAATTATTTTACAAACGCATTCTGTACGTAGACAAAATAATCTTGATCTATCCTTCAGCCAAATGAATATAATCTATTGTATGCAAGGTCTTTACTTGTGTCTTTAGCCATTAAACACGGGCAGTACAAAAAACGAGTCCGCCGTATTTATTTTCTTTTCCCGCGCTTTTCAAATATGGCGTGCGCGGCTTGCCTTAAGTTGTTTTCATGTATTTTGCTGTCTTTAATTTTTATTTATAAACTCAGTTTGTATTGTGTGGTATTTTGTTTTAAAGTTACAAAATCATAATTATTAATTAGGTAAATAAAATTTTGTGTTATTTAGATTACCAGGACCTAATTACTATGTAAAAATACAGTTTGTATTGCACTAAAATAATTACTTAAGAATTTCAATACATTTTTTTATATGGCCCTCTTCTGGTTCAAATACTATAGTTATCTATCAAATAAACAAACAACCGTTGAACGTAAAGTATAAAAATTTGTAGTTTGCACTAGAAACGGCACGTGCGCTAGCATGACGGCGAGCACTCTTATAGGTATTGTTATTCATATTATAGGTATTTAACATATTATTAGTTCTAGTGTACTCAAAGTGTACTAAAGCGTTAGGCCGGATCGGTGCAAATGATATTTCGTAAATCATACCTATATTTGTTTTCGTGTAAAACTATAGTTTCGTTTTAGATGGACTACAATAATAGCCTTCCTTTGATCAATTTCAGGTGGATTTTGATTCTATTTAAAAATTTATATTTCATTAACGATGTTATATTAACAGTTTTAACGAAGTACTGGGTGAATACTGTACATGAAGAATTTGTTGAAAATTGTTAAATAATAGTAAAATTTTATACACAGTTGGCAAAAATAGTTCTTGAAATGTTGAGTAAGTATGCCTACGTATAATTTGTTGTAATATAGTTTTTATTTTGTTTCTTCTTGACCTGTAATTATGAAGATAATTTCAGTAATAACTTACCCAATAATAACTCACTTTCAGTTTTAGATTTAGTGCTGTAGCAACATTTTACGGCTTACGAATACATTAAAGTATATTTACGTAGGTTTGCTTGCTGCTGAATCTACGTTGCCTACAGTACCGGTTGCTACGGGTAATTGCGGCCCTTAGAGAGGTGTTTATTAGTCGCTAATTTGTATGAGTGTTTTCGTGCTTGCGAAACGCAATTTGTGGGAGGATCGCGTAGGTCAAAGCCCGTTCCCGTTATATATTATACGAAGCTTTATTATATGCTGCATTTTGAAATACTTTATAAGAACGAGTGGGCTTAGATTAGCGAGCCTTCAAATAACGTTAAATTTTCATAACGTAACATCACGCCTGTAGTCCCCTAAGGGTAGGCAGAGGAGTGTAGTACACCCTCACATTTCACCAGTTACGTTTAAGTCCCACAATAGAATAGGTGGTGAGCCTATTGCCATAAGTTAAATTTTCATACTCGTATAATATATATTTTATATATTTAATATATATATTTGTTATATATATAACATATATATATAATTATATATATTTGTTTTGTATTCAACTCAGCTCACGTGAAGCGAAAACTGGAAACTTGATAGAATACATATACATGTGTACGTGTTGTAAACACTGGACCGTTACGCGATATAGTCTATCCACTCTACATGTGGAGGTAGGTATGATATTTTGTATTGATCGTGGTAACTAAGATTATTATACTCTTATTTATAAAATAAAGTATTGCTTATTTGCGTGTTTAACATATTATTACACGGTTTTCTGAAGCAACTCACTTCTCTTTAGGAAGGAGTTTACGTTACGTTTACGTTGTTGACAATTTTTTGATTAATTTATTTTTTTATTTCCATTGACTAACATCACTGCAATATAACTTTATACATATAAGCTATAATTGAAACTATTATAGGCACTGATTTTTACATATTTTTCATATCTATCCTACTACGTGATGTAAGAAAAACTATTTAGTATTTACCAGATATAACATAGTTTCTCGAGTTTGTGACAAATAACTATGTACTACCCAACGAGACACGAATAATAGTAAATAGCATTGTACTCGGCTCTGCATTCGTATAATCATTTAAATGTATTATTACAAAGAATTTGATATGTAGATGTTTACGTATAATTGATAACGAGGTTATACTATCGTAGTAGATATTAACCGTCATTATTATACAGTAAATGACCGTTCCTTACATGTGAGTTAGGTACCAAATATAAGTCGATATGATTCCTTTGTTTTATATGTATAATAAAATAAAACTACATATGTTATGTTTCCGGAACTCATGATGACATCGTGTGTATAAAAGTAGAGAAGCTTTGAAATAAGTATGAAACATTTTCGTGACAGTTGCTTGTTGCAGTTATAGACGCGGTACTGTAAAAACATATCGTCCTGTCTAAAAATCAACTGTTTTTGTTTTCTAAAGCTTTAAGCTAGTGACACATGCTACCACTGTGAAGTGTTAAAATAGATAGAGACGCGTGGCTGGCCATATAGAGTATGATAAGTGAAGTACTTGAACAGAGCTGGTTTTATACTATGATATTAAAATTTACATTCAATTTCATATAGTTTTATGCATCATAAGGTACATGTTTTAGCTGTCATTCATCGGCTTTAACGACTTTTGGTTTAAGGTAGGCCGGTAAAAAAAGTTGGCAGAAAAAAGTCGTTATTGGAAATCGGTCACAGATACATTGCTAATGTTGAGTAGGTACTAAGATGGCCATTTCTACATTCACATTGATCGGCGTCCCCATCCCGTCTGAAAATATAAATGTGACATGTGACTGTGACCGCAGTGCTTCAGGAAATTTTTCAGTGTGGGCGTAGGAAATAAGGATTACCAGAAAAAAAAAACAGAATTACCAAGTCAATTATTTAATCTACATATTTTATTTATGCTGATTCTGCAATAATATGTTGAAAACTAAACCAAAAATATAATTAATGGACTATTTTCCTGTTGTAATCTAATATTTACTGCTTAAATTAAATGTACAAGTTACTACTTAGACCATGTTTGATTTGATTATAAATTTTTGAATTTGAATTTTTAATTAGAACATTTTTTTTAAGATTCAAGTTTCAGGGATTACTTTTGAAATATGTTATATGCAATTATGCATACAGATCACAGTGTATGTATATAAGTCAAATAATGTGTGTGCCACTAACCAGATAATCGACAACCCGTTGACACAATGTCCATTACGAGTAAATAACTTTTTTTATACTTACAGCACATACGCGATAACTTGAGATCTGCATGAAGACAGTAATGTCCTTCCGATAGTTAAACAACTTTTTTTATAGAGTATAACATTGTTGTCGACAATATTTTACAGAGTTTTAGAAAACTTATAAAAGTATATTGTAATCTTAATAAATACATCTTTAGAAGTGGAAACCCTTAGTTTCTATCAATTTCTGAATCATCAATCATCAATTTCTCATCATAATATAAGTATAAATCATCAATTTCTTTAAAATTGAATGAGTTTGATCAACAATAACGCTTTTAGCAAGTCATTTGATAAGTAAATTAATTTAGTCGGGCCTCTTACCATAATACTAGACTACTTGGTACATTTATACTGATAGTAAGTGGTCACCATCTACACCACAAGTGTTTGTCAGCGTATAAAAAGTCTGTTTTTGAAATATCGAATTGCGATCTCCCATACCTTTACTAAAATTGATACAAATTTTACCGATTTTAAAATAATCAATTGTTTCCAGGACGTAAGACTATCTTAAACGAGATGAGCGGGCATTTAAACGCGGGCGAGTTGACAGTAATCGTCGGCCAGTCCGGAGCAGGAAAAAGCACTCTTATGGACATCCTGGCTGGATACACGTGAGTTTTGCATTTATAAACCGGTATAGTTTATCCTCGAATTACAAAGCACGACGACCTGTTCAAGGTGGCGGAAAGAAATTAGAGGAGACGAGCCGTAGATCGGTTTCAATGGTGCCCCTGGAGGCCTATGCCCAGAAAAGGAATTTCAGCTGGTGATAACAATGATATGATGGAAAGTAACATGCCATCATGTTTCATGACATGATGGAATAGCATGAAACATGATGGCGTTACGGGCTTAATAAGAGTATGACACGTGAACAAAATAAATTATTTATAAACGAAGCCGCGGGTAATAGCCAGTTCTTAATATAAAAATATAACTGTTATATGAGGACAAATAGCAAGAATTATGTACCTACTTTGAACAAAGTAGCTGAAAAACTCATATATATTTTTTTACAATTTATAATCATTAATCCATATCTAAACATATATACGTGTATTCGTATTAATAGAATATCTGTTATAATATTTTTAAAGTACATTAAAAAAAATATTACTATGTATATCATCTTTGAGTTTGACCGCAAATACACTGTATCGCGTTACCTCGCCGAGTACAAGTGTACTGAAGCCACAAAACAAGTTCAATTAATACAAATGCATGCACTTAATGTACTCTAGTGATGAAATTAGTCTGATTCAATACATAACTCAAAGTAACTGCTTTGTTGCAACACTTACATTAAACTTTGCTAAAAACAAAAAATATACAATGTTAGCGAATTAAACTACTCTCAAACCGATGGACTAAGTACAGGTTATTATTAAAGATGCGTTATTATTGAAGCCCCGTGGTCCGCTTCGCTAATATTCTCAAACAATAAGCTAACCTTGGCTACTTTTAATGAGCTAATTACATTACATTGATCAAATTAATATCGCAGATGAACGTCCAGCGAGTGCTACGTGACATTAACAATATTATAAAAAGAACAAAACGAAACAATATATTTTTTAAATCACTTTATCATTTTCAAGATGCTATCTTGTAAATAAATTACCGTAACAGGTGTAGGTAGTGATTGTAGACTGCCGTTATGATAGCTATGTGTGAATATGTAATATAAAAGATTACCGGATATAACAGTCATTACATATCTAATAATAATAATATTTTGGAATAAACGTATTCATTCGGTTATCTGATTCCAAACTGGACGGACCCAGTGTTATGGTAACCAGACAACTAGTAAACTTCAAATATGTTAATATGTGCGCACTACATACTTATAACGGCAATTATATCCAGAGCAACTAATACTACAATAGAAGCGGTCCCCCCAGTGTCCTTTAAGTAATCAAACCACTTTTGCCAATACGTAGCCCCCATTCGAAGACCTTTCTTCGTCGATCAGTCTTTCGGACGGTGCAGCGTGTCCATTGCTACTTCACTTAGAAGGATAATTTATAGCTGTGATTCTATTATTATTACCTAATAGATAAAAAAAAATATTTCCACCATATTTATCTAATCATTTTATTTCCATTGCTGCTAATCGACAATTTAGGAGATATTTTGCTATAGGATGAGATACACAAATCTTGTTCACAATCTTCAAATATAGTTCCATCCATTGTCCTAACGTTGAATAAGGACATGCTGAAATATAAAAGATAACGTCTTTTTGCGACAATCTGTGTTATTTCCATAGCCTAGGAGCGAAACACGTAGGTATCGATGTGCAAGTAATTGATAAATATTTCGTAGCGTCTAGTGCTTACGTTACCGTTTCTTAATCACACCACTCCTCAATGACGATCTTCTATCTCAATTTACAAATAATATTAGACGTAGTAATATTAAATAAATAAAAATCTAATTTACTGTAGACATCTTCATACCATTTACACTTAAGAATCCAGATCGCGAGGAAGAAGCCATTTACTGACCTCACTCGTTTCCTCTCAGTTTATCTATAAGTCTACGACTACATACATAAAATATAGTATTGCTCCTATACCTGTGTTTACATATGCGATCTTATAGAATGAAATAATCGTAGATCCATGAAACAGAACATAAGTAATTCAGTATCCGATTATACATACATATAACCAGTTATGTTTTGTAACTTACCCCCGAAGTAAGACACACGCACGTACTAAATGAACTGAAGCATTCTGAAGTATTTCCTCATTTCGATAAAATATTGATCTTCCATAGGTACTTCAAAATTTCATTTCAATAAACGATACATCTACAACTCTTGAGGGGCTACAAATAACGTACATCTATATATGTATCTATATATGTACAAGATGTTTTCTATGTGTATAGCGACTCATCACGAATATCTGGAACTATGAACCGTAGAGACTTGAAATTTGGCAGGAATATTTCTTTCGCTAAGTAGAGATCAGACAAGAACGGGTTTTATATATTTCCACTCTCAAAGAGGATTGCGGGGGCGTAAACGATGGAAAATTGATATATCCAAACTAAAGCTCCGACAAACCTGAAATTTGGTAGGTATATCTTTTTTGATACGTTGAGTTGAACTAAAAACACATTTTACTAAATTGTACCTCCAAAAGGGATTGCGGGTGCGGGGGCGGGACGAAGCCGCGCGCAAAAGCTAGTAATACGATAAGCGACAATCGCCACTTATCATCAGGTGAACCATCTGCCTGCTCATCTGATAATCTATAAAGAGGAATGATTTTAAATTACCGAGGACGCAGAGCGTAAAGTCCTATTTCAACGGACTACAATTTAAAAATGATGAGTAGTCTTAATCGGATAAACATCGCAAGGAACTAAAGAATACTTAATACGATACGATTGACATAAAACACAGCAAAAAATACATTAAACACAATGTTACGGATCTAAAGAGAATTAAGTTTTAACTATTAAACATCGAATATTACGGAAAAATCTTTACATGGGTTTAATAGCCCGAAAATCTAATAAAAACGATTCATGTTATTACACCGAAAACATGTTATATGATGCTTAATACTTGAACAAAAAAATTACGAAATCGTAATTTTTTTTAAATCCTCTTAAATATTACCATAAAATCTAACATTAACTGATTTTTTTGTTTGAAAATGTTGTGGAATTATCTTTTGCAATCAACATTTTTTTATATCTGTTGTTGTGGCTAATTGACATTCACATATTAAACAACGGTGGAGCCTTGTAAGATAATCGTTATCCATCAAGGTTACAATTCGTTTTCTTTTGTGATTAGAGTTTATTTTATGTTTTGATAGCTTTCATGATCCGGCTTAGTACACTCTTCAGAAGGATATCTACGGCATAAATACGTAGAAAATGCACTTATTCCTTGCTTAATTGTACAAAGGGGCATTCCAATTTACTAGATTGCAGAATTTCTATTTCAAGTTGTATTTAGATCTTATTACTCTCCAATTTCTGTTTTAACTCTACGTTAAGCATTCTTGCTTCTAATATATGTATTACAAAGTAATAAAATTGTCCAATTTCCAATTATCAACTTGCAGAAAGCCGACGTGCGGTAGTATACTTGTGAACGGACGGCTGAGGAATGAGAAGCTGTTCCGGAGACGATCTTGCTACATTCTCCAAGACGATGAGGTTCAAGATATGTTGACAGTACAGGAATCCCTCAGAATAGCAGCTGATTTGAAGCTCGGAAACCACATTAGCAGACAACAGAAGTACCAACGGGTAGGAAAATATATTTTATTGATGACTCTACACTTTGTTTAATTTATATTCCACTAACGTTGCATGTCGAATGTCCTTTGTATATTTTGTAGACAATTGTGACCACTCAATAACGATTATCTAATTTAGCTTTCCTTATCTTGTCCGTAACACTCCAATTTGTTCTGACTTTTGAACACGACAGAAATTGGGAGGTAATAGAACTTGGAGATTAGAAATAACTGCACTTATCTGTTTCTATTCCAATAACTTACAATAATGATTATAAAATACTTTCATGATTCACAATCTAGCTTAATAATATAACATCCGTTACATTTAAAGGCACTAAAACATAACATTATGTACTCAAAAAGTAATCTAAATGGAAAGCACACTTTTAATTAAAAAATGTAAAATTTATACTAGTTTATAAAATGTACTAGTGCATAAGAATATATGAATTAAAATGTAGTGAGAAACAACCCACACACATTATTCGGATATCGCGTAGTTTAATTAAAATTTTCCTTGATTGTTTGGAATAAATGTGGCTTAATTTGGTTGAACCGATGTTTAATTTTCTCCATCCACGTGTGGGTGGTCGTGGGCTCACTAGCGTAAACCTGAAATTATTAAAACGCCGAAGAAAAGTTCCAACGACGTTGAATCCCATTAAGAGGGTCACCGGTTACGATACTAAAGCAGGAAATTGCACGACCAGGAAATGACTCATGCAGTAATTGAAGCATTTCCAGGGCTGTATGTCATACAACAACGGTTTAAAACTTCATATGTATATCCACATCTTGCAAGTTAGGTATAAAAACTGGATAATTATGTCGCAACAGCGAGAACCAGTAACTGTTATTGCTGGACTATAACTGCTTTCATTAAATGAATGCCTCTACGACGTCTACGACAAAAAGCAGGATCAAATAATATGTTTTACCATTACCAAAGGCTCTCGGTACAGATTCGGTAACTCAGTGCCACTACAGAATATGACAATTACGTTCATTAACGTCGTCGTCACGATGAAAATAAACCTCATCGCTAAAGATGTCGATAGAACAATTTGCAACAAATCAATGCGACTCCATAACGCATTCAAGGTAGTCTCATCGCGAGGCGTAGAACATGTACATAGCAAAAATAGCATTATATCAATAATAGCTATACCTATATATCACGATTAAGAACGTGAATAAAGGTACACATTTTGTTCCTAGTCCAAAGGAACTCAAAGGGCATCATTCAGTGAGAAGTAAGCACATACAAACATAATGATTCATTGTAATGGGTAATCTGCTCGTTACGTATTAATATGATAATAGTATGTGTATTGTTAACGTTCATTGGAATTATCAAGCTGTTGTGTTTCGTTTAATTTCAAATTGGTTTAAATTATCAGATTAATTTGTTATATTATTGCTTAATTTTGTTTCATACCTAAAACGTGATGAGTGTGTGTAAATATAATAAAGTGTGTAATTATACATAATAAGGTAACCATCCAATGTTTATTTGTTGAAGTAGCCCTGCCCATTTCACCGTTTCTTCACATGGACAACCAAACAGTCTGTGCCAAACTGTCTCATAATCGAATCTATGAAAATTTTAAAGACAATGTTGGGCAGTGAGCGGCATGCTCTATTTTCACCATTCCAGTAAGCATTGGAAATTGTCAGTATGTTTTACTCATACACGAAACGATCACAGTATGGAACTAGTAACTGGATACCTTAAGCGTTATTTAAGAATCATCGGGATCGTGTTTATTTACTGTTTGATCTATTACGATGAAAAACTTAAAGAAACACACAGCCAGCAACCCCTGCACCCCTAACCACTGCACAGCAGACAACTAATCAAAGAATTAAAAGATGTATACAGAATCTCATCTTTTTTACTTTGGTTTAATCAGTACAAATATATTCGAACTCAATACCCTAAACGATTTCACAGTATTGTGTCTAAATTGAAGATGGTCGTCGTTAACCGGATATTAGCGCCTACATTCATTTAGTTCAATCTGATATGAATATGTAGCAGTAGGACATACCTACAGTCCTACACGTGACTTATATAGACGGGCAGATGAATTTATTATTACCCAAGTAATTACTTTATTTTTCTTTTTTTTAAAAGTGAAATGAAAACAGAATTAATTCTATACGGTTTGCGGATGCGTTATTTTCTAGCCACACGAGGTCAAGCACCACATGCGTGGCTGCCAGTAGCTGCGTAATTACGTATTTTGAAAATGCATCCTACGTTTAAAGTAATAACTTAATTACTTATATATATTTTATATATCTAATATATAAAATTCTCGTGTCACAGTTTTAGTTGCCATACTCCTCCGAAACGGCTTGACCGATTTTGA
>DWDX01005750.1:0-10237 GCA_018245675.1 Agara michaeli | reverse complement strand
ACTGGTGAAATGTGGGGGTGTACTACACTCCTCTGCCTACCCCTTAGGGGATTACAGGCGTGATGTTACGTTACATTCCAATTCCATTCCATTAAATAATTTCAAAAACTAGAATGTTGTAATAAAAATCGAACTTCAGTTTTATTATATGTATAAGTGTAGATTCCACGGCCACCGTTACTTCGTGTACTAGAGGGATTTAATATACTCATATATAAACTATAAATTTATACGTTACTATCTACATACCGTGGCACTGTGACCAGAATCGCGAGATAATGGTTCAAATAACTTACCTTAGCATCGTACAACGAATTTCTCTTTGAAGTAAGCACCGTCAGGTGTTGAATATCCCGCCAAGTTAAGCTTGGACTGAAACAAATTGAGATTCAAAGTCAATGTTATTCCGCTTATAAGGATGTTAAATAATATTAGTGTTACGAACAACCGCAATAACATGATACAATAACACAACGAAGTAAAATAACAGGAATCCTGAACGCTGGGGGAAGTTGAAAGTACAATATTGTTGTAATATCTTTATTTATTTACATAACTGAAACGTATAATGTACACGTGTATTCTGACATATAAAATAATAGCGCTGTGTTTGTCTGGCTGTGCGTTCGAAATATCTTTTATTTTTCAATTTACTCAATATCAATATGCGGGGGTGTACTACACTCCTCTGCCTACCCCTTAAGGGGATTACAGGCGTAATGTTACGGTACATTACTCAATATCAACTCCAAAAAAGTTTTATGCTGGTCTCTCTAGTGACGTTTGAGGCTATTCCTTAAAACGCCTGAACCGATATTGATGGGACTTTGACAGGCAGTTGCATGTCATTAACATGTCTCAGATCGTATTATATATCAGTAATAATTTTATTGTCTCCCTTTGCTTACGTTCAAAAACGGTAATCGATAAACAATATGAAATATTATTTTAGTCATTATTGTTTAAATATATTAATCTATTATGATAGGTAAAGTAAATTATATAAAAAGAAACCCAATTGTGAACTTTTATTGTGAACATAAATGCTGTGATGTGAACAGTGAACAATGTAATTAAAGTTTACAACGTCCACGTGGCACAGCGCTGAGTGCAACGACGATATAAAATAAAGTGCACTTTATGTCCACTTCACTTTAAAACCTTTGAAGGTATAATGCATATTTACTTATTTATAATTCTTAACACTGGAAAGGTTAAAAAGCAAAGTGTTTCACCGTTAAATGCACGCTACGAGAATTCCCTCTCGACATTCGAGCATCATCGTATTTTTATTGACGAAACGTTTTTTTTTAAATCGCACATGACATTACGAAGCGAAGGTGCATGAAGGATTTGAACCCCAGATCGAGGGAGTGGGTGGATGAAATGTAAACCACTACATGACTAGACTATCACAGGTCACTTGCTTATCTATAAACTCTCACCCCGTCCAAATATGAAAATATACACGTAAAGTAGAAATAAGCACAGGAGTTTGAGTTACATTTAAACTTGTGTATTTATTTATATCTGACCTTTGAGCGGCGTATTTTTGGCATGCATTATTTAATGGACGTTGGAATATTTGCTTTGAGTTGTTTAAGCCCTAACCCTCATTTAGGTTACGAGACAGCGTAGTTTAATATTCAGTTACTTTTTATTATTTAATTGAAGCGATGCGTCTTTTATTCAGTGGATATAAACCAGTGGATTATAATTACATTTACGAGACCTAATCATCCGTTTTAGGATCTAAGGTTCGTAAGTTTGTGAGATGGGAAAAATATAATAGATGACAACCCTAGTGTGAAGGCAATTACTTAAAGAATTTGTATTTTAAATTGTTAAACTTATTTAACCTTACTTCGCATGGAGAGCTAAAGCGAACACGCCAGCGGCTTCCGGCGCAGCGGCTGAAGTCCCCGAGTGCGTGGCCGTGCATTTTCCGTAGAGATCGGTGGTAGCCACCCCGGTGCTGGGGTCTCTTGCGCCGTTACTAAATGTACTGGCAAGGGTAGACGAGCAAGACTCATCATAGTGCGCGTTCTGGCCATCGTTAATTGCGCTGTAATAAAAAAAAATAAGCCCTTGTTCGAATTGGAAACCAATTTAGATACACAGCGGTATAATGAAGACCTAAACCTAGAAGATTAAAAACATTTTGTGATTTATACAAGTGCTTATATTATGTAGCTTTTAACTTTATCTCTCCAGTGGTAGCTGCGTGAACATTGTCGGACAAATTGCGTCTGACTCTTAAGCGAATTTATTCGTTTGACAATACAAGCTTCCGACGCTTAGCCTAGTACTTAGCGTCTAGAGTAGAGTTACTAAAAACTATTGTATATAGCGAGAAGCTTCTACAGTTCCGTGGAGCCGTGGAGAGTGTACCTGTTGATGGAAACCGTCCACATGGAGGCAGCGTATCCATCGCAGTTACAATCGTCGTCTTCCCCGCCGTCGCCGCTCGCCCACACGTATATATTGCCCAAGCCGTTTCTGCCCTGTATAGATTTTAAAAAATCCACTATTATAACACAAAGCTAATTACCTCAGTTATATTGTTAATATTTATATTATGTTCATTTGTTATGTTAACTGTAAATATTTAGTATTACACCGCCGGGAATGAAACGCTCTCATTGGTGTGAGGTTATTAGGGATGAGCCGAGTACAAGATACACCGAGTAACCGAATACCGCGTTTTACTCGGTTTGATCAGTATTTTCAGTATTCGGCCGAGTACACGATATGGGTTTATGAAGGTTAGTCGCTCGAAAACTCGTTTAAACATGTTTCAGAGTAGAAAATTCAGGCGAGGCGTTACACGCGTTTTATTACTTAAAAATTGAATATCACTCGTTACAACGGTGAAGGAAACATCGTGTGAAAATGAGAAGAGACCCGTTTCCAACATTGGAACGTACATCAATCCAAAAAAATCCGTCATCCTGTTCCCCGTACCCTTTACTATGTATAAAATAAAAATAATTGATTTTTATCATTACTCTGTATGATAGATCGTTTGCAATATGTTATCGCATCAAGGCGACGTAGAGTTGTCGACATTACGATCATAAATTTTCGTCGAGAATCGCCATAAACTTTCCTTATCACGTGACACTGATGGAATAACTACTAACAGCTATAATATATGGTGCACAGATAATTATTGCTAAAGTAATAAACCCTAATATGTCATCCATATTATGATTGCTTTATTTACATTCGTATATATATACATAAAAGACGGATGTGACTGCCTCACTGACCCAGGGATCAACACACAGCCAAAACGCTGAGCCTACATAATTGTCTATGCACAACAAATAGCATTATTTAATTAAACTATATCTTTTTAATTGACAGTTCAAGGTATAATCCACGGCATTTCATTTTAAAAGTTTAATTCGTTTTCAATGTATTAAATAGCCGCGTAGGGATAATTGAAATGATATTCATATAAATCCAAGAGCTATTTACAAAGCAATAATCAGTTTTCCTTATGTCGACAACGTGAATATTTGGTAGGCCCGGGGGAAATTTCACGGGCCGAAATGGTTATTACCCAGAGGCTGTTTCAAGGTTAAACCATCATCGGTCTTTATCTTCCCGGATCGCGAATAGCTCTGAACTCTAGGTATATTATTACCAAAGATGAACATCCTGCAAGTAACAATGTAAAAAAGGTTTTATAATGAAAATTGTTTTTCAATATAAATTTTAAATTTTCTTTAATAAGTAACCATTTTCCCGTATTATTATTATTTTTATTATTGCTGTTGTTGATGTACTGTAAGACTGTGCTCTGTACCATTCTACACTAGGGTATTGTTTGAGACGTTTTTGTTAATTAAATTTTTATTCACCTATAATTGTGAAAGAAATAAATAGCTAATATTTGTTTTTTCTTTCTACTTCTTCACGACGTATATTTATGTAGGTGGTTGGGAAACAAAAAAGAAAAATTTTAGCAAACGGCAAAAGGTTACAGAGCTTGCATTATGAAAAATGTTATAATAATAAAAAGAATACGCCTTCTCGTCGAAACTTTTACTTTCCTCAGTGAACATAAAAAAATTCAAAGGGCCTTGTTATTGTTATTTTCCTCGCTGTAACAAGCCTTGAGATAATAACTTTGTTCAAAAATTAATCTTAACATAGGTATCTAATATCTATATACAGAGGAAATATTACATTTCCGAATTTTCAGTATCATATTTTTTAAGACTGAAATTTGACTTATGTACTCATTCATGTAAAATGTAAAAATGTTAATACTTACAAGATATAGGTATAACAAAGCATAAGTGTTTTACGTAAAAGGTTTTAACATAACAAAAAATAATTTTTTTATGAATTAACTGACATTAAAAGTCCTGTTCGAGATCGGTTTTTAGGTGGGGAAAGAGTAAATTTAATCCCAATTTGAGCAGAACTTTTGTATGGTAATCAGACAGCTAGTAAACTACATTACTCGTACTCGTCACACAAAACGTTTGTCTTGGGCGGAAATCGAACCCACAACACCCACCTCAGTAAGTCGATTCAGTAATTACTAAGCCAACGTGGTAACCGATTTCTTTCGTATGTTAGCCGTGGGTTAACAGTTGCAAAATAAAAATACATTTAGGTTATTCCAATTTGTCTAAGAAATGTTTGTGACGGGAACGTTTGATCCGAGCATCAAAAGGTTGAACCGTTTATGAAATGGATACGACACTTGCTGCGAAACTCAACTTGCGTTATAAACGTTAACACTCCCATTTAGAGTTATGAAGCTATTTGAAAACTTTCCTTATTAAACTAAGACGATTACGATTTCATACGTGCAGAGCTATATAACCAGAAACAAAGTTCACCCCGGACAATTTAAGACTTTGTACATTATTTCTTGCTAGATTACAAAACCTAGACCTAAGTACAAAATTTAATATGTTTATTTCTGTAAAATTTCCAGTGCACTAAAACTGTAAAATAATTAAATAAATAGATTATATCTGTGGTAAACCTTAAGTTCAAGGTACCGATGTAAAGAAAATAGCTTAGGTAGATAACATTTTGTAATCAAATTAATTTACATACATAGAATCGCTACCATTTGCTCTGTATAAATTAAATCTCCGTCATAGGCTTTTTATTAAAAAAATTAAATATAACACAATGTATAACTTTTGAAAGTGGTATAGAATATCTTAAAAATGTTTCAATGTGTTCGTCCTAGCGATTTTTAGTTAAATTTCAGTTCTTAATAGTTCATTCAAACGTACATAAATACATAAATAAAGTAGATATGTATTGATACAAATGAATGTAGATACTGCATAGTACTTATTTCAGCTATCTTCTTAACTGAATTGCATTTTTATTTAACCGGATACCAGCGTGAAAAGGTCAGTAGTTCACATGCGCTCCGCAAGTTGCACCGTGAACTAGTTTACACTTGTGCGACACAGTTCACAACTTCTCTTATTAAGCTCGTGGCTACTGGAGCTTCGAGTTATAATAATCGAATATTACGTTTAGAAGCGCTCGATACTAGGTGATAATATCACATATTGCTGCCGTTGCAATCCTTTTTAAGCAGAGCCCAATTTTTAACTTTGAATGAAATTATTTTGGTGTCGAATAAATCTGTATGTAGGGTCCTATATGTCCTACAGGTCCTATATGCAAATTCTTTGTACGATATTTAATCAAAATGGCCTCTTAACGCAACCTTTTATGTGTTTATGACCTTGTATTCAGCGATTATAACGTAACCTCATCAGTCTTCATTGCTAATGAGATTATGAATATTTAAATTTAACACTTCGCCTAAGTGAAATTTAAATAAGGGAGAAAACGTGAAAAAGAATCCCTGTCTTACAAGTCAGTTGGCGTGAAAGGCGTCGAGGGACAAAAGCGTGTAAATAAAGTACATTTCTCCCTCGCACCCTTGATGTGAAAGTGTAGCTTAGCGGAGGAGCCTGCATTGTTTTTCAACGTCGGTTTTTAATTTCCTGGCGAGCAACAAGACAAGGTGTGGGATGAAGATTGTTTTACTTTTTTCCCGCTCCCCCGTGTCTTTTCAATGAAGGCGATAATAATTTTTCTTTGTAAAGGTCCGCTATAAAATATTGTCGCAAGGGAATTAAATTGTGTTGTACTCTCAACATTGTTAGACCGACCAGCGGCTTAAAAAAGAAAAAAAAATCAACAAAGAATTATCTTATCTTTTTTCAATGTTGCTCGAGATCGGCCTGTGTCAATCCTTGTAGGGAGTTCGCTGGTACTCATAACACACGTTTAACATTCATTTGGGTACCAGAGTTCCAACTAAAGCGACATGTCACTGTCATTTTTTCGATTCGTTAAACTTATGTACACTTTTTTTCCAAAATTGATATAATTATTATTATTTGCTACCTAGAGAGTCTGATACCCCAGAGTGGGATGCCAAAATCTAAGCCACTCAGCTCTCACTGCTGTTTATAAATGTATCTACATTATCTCATAAACCCAAACTGTACACACATAGGCACTTCCTCCAATATGTTTTGACAAGTATAATATTAAATACATACATACATTTATTCATGAAATACGGCATACATGTTATACATATTACATATATGCTAAACCGTAACATCCATACATAAATGTATAATTTGCTACGACCGGGAGTAGACGTCTCCATTCGGCTGCAATGTATTGCGCCTCAACACAGGAGCCAATTTTCTTTTTTCTGCATAGAATTGAACGTTCCCTCAGTTCATGGCATGGCAATAGGCTCACCACCTGTTCCATTGTGGGACTTAAACGTAACTGGTGAAATGTGGGGTGTACTACACTCCTCTGCCTACCCCTTAAAGGGATTACAGGCGTGATGTTACGTTCCCTCAGGTCGCATGAAAAAGCTGTCACTGTAAATATCTTAACACTTGTCTCTCAGTGGGATTTACAATCTAACAATTTGTTCATTAAATCGGTATTCTAAAAACCACTTACTTCATTAACTCCTCGGACAATAGCTCTCATAGTGGCGTTCCTCGGTCCATCCACGGTTCGCCCGTCGTCCGTAGGGCCCCAGGACGCGCTATAGATGTGGATCTTGTGAGGCTCGTGGCCCATGGAGTTAGCCTCGATCAAGTCGGTCATGTAGGGCTGGTCTAGCATCCGGATACCTGGCAAGATGCATAATAATATTAGACGTGTCTGACAATTAAATTATACATGATTGATTTCTCTGTTCTAAAACCTGCACACCTTAAAGATGTTATAAAAATTTATGATGTTTCAAAGGTATGTGAAGCCTGCCATTCCGCACTTGGCCAGCATGGTAAAGTAAGTGTTAACACCCTCTCACAATGAGAGGAGTCCTGTGTCCAGCAGCAGACGAATAAAAGCATAAACAGAAAAAAAAACTCTTACTATCCAATACTAGCACACGTTTGTATGGGAAGGTAATATGTGTGTAACCAAAAGCCATGTCAATAAAATACATTTGCCTTTTAAATCCGAACACTATGGCGCAAACATTATTGGTTGCTGGAAAAAACCTTCATTGAGTTTTACCATATAAAATCCACCACGTTCAAGGCTATAAAGGAACGACACGTAGGTGGATGTATGTATAAGAGTTGGCGAGGAATCCGCTACACTGAATCATTCGCACACTTTATTTATTCCGAGAAAAAGGGAGGAAATTCCCGCATAAAACTTTCCCAATGCGATTACACTCAACACAAGTATTTTCTGAATCAGGCAACGTTGTTACGCGTTGTTATATCAGCTGTTTTTCTCTTATAACTCATTTGTCTTTTTCTATTCTTAGTTGAAGTAAAACTTTAAAATGTCCGTTTCTTTACATTAATATCCGTGTACATTTATACGTAAGATTGTTATATTTTTGAATTAATTCAATTGTTTTGAGTGTTGAGATATTAGAATTATTAGGACGAATGAATATATTACAGTGTTGAGAATTTATTAGTCAGTGGCTGTAGAATCTTTAGACTTGCTGAAGCTCGTTTTAAATATCACTGCTGGGGACGAGTTTCTCAAGAAACTATAGAAGCTCTGGAGCATATTCCACCACGCTGTCCCACTACGGATTGGTGATCAATGTATACTAGTAATAAAATCTGCAAATGAGATATAGATTTTTTTAGTAGTAGGAAATTGTTGCGTTATACATATATACCTTTATGGCACAGATCTCAAAGAAAAAAAATCTCTATCTGTACGCTTCGAGTGTAGCGATTATGCATTAAAATCCGGGACTCAAATCTATTTTTATTTTTGTATATAGAGGGTTTTATACTTTTGTTGAGCAAGTTGTCAATGAATGATTAGCAGTAAACTGGTATGTAGAAAATGGTATACCTACATGCCGAATAAAAGTTACATTCCCGTCAATTTTTAATTGTTCGAATGTGAGACAGACGGAAATTTATAAAGGAAAGTTTTAGATTAATGTTTGAAGGCACTTCGGGAAAGCCTGGACCTAGAACCTTCAACAACCCTAACTAGTTCCCCAGAGATTAGTGTTGTGTAATTACAACGAAAGGTCTTTCATAAAGCTTAACGGGTATTATCAACGATCAATACTGAGGTAAATGCCCTATCTGGACATTGACACATTAAAGCTTGGCTATCAACGGTCACTCATACAAGAATTAGGTTCATCAACCGCGTTTCGCTTACAAGCGTCTTATATCTTCTTTGAAGAAAACTTATTTACTTAAGACTACCTTTAGTAAAGTTCATCTGAGAGTATTTTTACAGATCTCCTCATTTTCAGAACAAAAACGTGATTTCATTAGCATCTTGTAACGCGTGAACAAATTTACATTTTCCTATCCGCGCAGAGAATGAAGTTGAAAAATCCTATGCAAATTCGTTTAAACAATGTTAACCCTTTTCAGCGATGTTCCGTATTGAAATTGCTATGAGCTTTTAAAATTTTATACCTCTCGACAACGAGCGGGTATAACATTTTTAATTACTTTTAAACTTGTAATTAAACATTTGTACAATTTAACAGATTTTTTTATTAATTATACAATTAGTTTAGTCAATACATTTATGATAATGAATCTCAAAATAAAAATGGAATCTCAATTATTAATGGACGCATGGCAATTAATTAATCATTACAATTTACATATAGGTACTATAGTTTATCAGTCGTCTGATTACCATATCTTTCAACTTTAGGATCATTGCTTAAAAAAAAATTCTGTATCGAAATCGAACTCATAAACTCCCGTACAACAGTGAGTGCCGCGAACTGAATTTGGACCACTAAGCCAGTCCAGCTAGAATTGTAAAGTCATTTCAATGTACTCAACCGAGAATCAAACCGCGATTCTTCGTGTGACCGATACAAACTTCAAATGAGTTGTATACATATATATATATAAACAGCCATAAGTGGTTGATGGAGCTAAATATATTTCTAGTAATACACTTAACATCTAACTTGCGTCAATATGCCGTAGTATAACCGGTCGTAACAAACTTCGTTTCCATTGACCAGGTCATTCGAGTAACTTGCAACGAACACCGGCCGAACATAGTTACGGTTTGAAACTTCGCATGCAAATGTATTTAAAACTTGCCCACAAATTCTCAATTCCCAGCTGCAAACACGACCGAAACAAATTAACATTATGCAAAAGCGGCAGTTCCTTCTGTGGGTTTATTTAATTTTACGAAACATTTTACAGAGCAATCATGGAGTTATATTCAATTTATTGCTAAAATTGTTATGGATACCACAAGCAAAATGTATTGTGCGTAGTGTATACTAGAGGCAATCCAGTCTTCAAGACTAGCAATGCATCTGTGACCGAGCTCCAATAGAGCTAGCACTAAGGAATTAACTAACTAACTAGTACTATTTAGACTAATATTACTAAAAGCCCCATTCCCACAACCCTGTTACTAACGAACGCTTATCTACTGATTCTTATTAAGATTTTTTACTAAGTGAATTCACACTATGGAATGCCACTGTCATTTATATTAGAGGTTTGTTACAGATCTCTATGGGCGGCAGCTGTTGCGACTGCTACCTGGTCGCTGACTACCTTTTTCAAATAAGCAAAAATTGAAATTCTATACGAGGAAACAGATTTACAGACGTATTTTGGGTACAATGACCACTTATATAATACTAGATGAATCGGCAAACGTTGTTCTGCTATTGTGAACCGTTTTCGCAGCGCACGCAACGGAAGCCCTCAAGGAT
>DWDX01005749.1:0-10239 GCA_018245675.1 Agara michaeli | reverse complement strand
TTACACTTTTTTTATTTTCATATTATTATCATTACTATTTTGGATACGCGGGCGAAGCCGGGGTTAACAACTAGTATAAAATAAAACATAACGACGTTGTCAAATACATTATGGATGGCGTAAGCTTTTAAAAATCTGACGAGATCAATGCAGTTAGTTAATGGATAACTAGTTACCTTGCCTGCTAATCTAAATATTATCATTGTGTGGTATGACAATGTTTTATTTTTTAATAGTGTTAGTAAATAAATATGTAACAGCGGATTTTTGTAATTGATACAATATCAGGACTATTTAATTAGGCCTAATTAATGTAGCCTTAACTTCTATAGCAATTTGCAATTTACAGTGTTTTCTGTGTTTACCTGTAAGTGGCTATGCATTTGCTGTCTGCATTTTTAGTTTTGTTTCTATATTGATTGTGTTAAATGTTATAACTGTTGGTAAACTTAATAAATAAAATAAAATAAAATCAGAGATAGTTAGTGCTTAAACTAAACTGCACATTTGAGTGTAAAGTTCTGAAAATTATTTTCAGTTGGATTTTTCTTTTGATTTTAAGATTTATTCAAACAGGTATATGTATGAAAATTGTCTGTTTACTATGAGGGTCAGAAAACGAGATCCATGCAGCTCCTGACGAAGTCGCTGATGTAAAAAATGCAAAAGTCCTCTACCAGTAATTACACTTTTACCAGCTTAACGTAAGGATAGCTATCTCTCGTAACTTTTGACATGCAATTGCACATTCTATATGATTCACCAACCCTAGGGTAAGTTTTATTTAAGTATTTCGTTTTCTGATTTTCAAACAAATTTTAAGCTCAAATGTAATATTATCAATTAGGTACACCTGACTGGCAACTCCAACAATACTTGTGACTGTCCTACTATACTAGCCAGCTTTGGAAATTACCCATTTAATATATATAACTTTATTAAATTAAAGTATATTAATTCAATAAGTTTAATAGAAATAGGATACCCATGTTCTCCGATTTCAGTACCGAGTAAGTGGGGTATTGGCATCCAGAGATTCATTATTGTAAGTAAAACATTTTCACTGGACTTCATCGTAGGCGCGGGCGCCGTTTCGTCTCGATGCATTATTGTCAACTGCCGCCAGGCGCACACTCGGAGCCTCACTCGTACAGGCGCGCACCCACACGCGAGCGTGCCCCATATATAATGTCAAAGGGTGAGCGCGCCGCCTCACAAAGCGTAAGTGCAACCACTAAAAGCCAATCCTAAGTTTTATTGATACACATTGTATTGCGACAAAGTCTCCGTCGGCGGCGGCCCGCCTCACCCCACCCGCCGCACAAAGACAATATCGCGACGTCAAAGGAGCGGCGTCCCGCGCCCGGCCACCGCCTGCCTCCCCGCGCCTAGAGGAAATGAAAAATTAAATTGTCAACACATTTAATATCTGCGAAAACGTGCACGGCGTCGCCTTTGAACGCGTCTCCTTTGCAGAGCCGCCGCGGCGACGGCTTTGGGTATTAAAATTTCAGTCGTAAAATTGAAATTCTGTTTAAGTTTAATTAGACGTCGCCGGAGTTCGAAGTTGCATTAGATCAGCGGCGCTAATGAGGCCCGCGGTGAGCACACGTCACAGGTGCGAGGGGGTGGGTGCGTCGCGGAGGGTGGGGCGCGACCGCCTCGCGTTTGATCGGCGCCGCCGCTTTGACAATTATTAAAATTTGCCTCGTACCTCTCGGGTCTCATCTTTTTCCGTCGCCTCGATTACGCCACGGGTTTGTCTCATTAGGGCTTTTGTATGGTATCGCGAGCTCCCCTTTGATGTGAGGCGAGGAGACGCGGGGCCGACGGTCCACCTGCAGTTTTATTGTTCCCGCTCGGCCTCGAATTTGCACGCTCCACTTTGAGTTGTCTCTCTGAGATTAGCGACCGCGCTCTCTGCCCTCTGACCACCGAGACGTTAACATGTCGGCCGATGGGGAATAGAAAGGCATTCCTTCATCGGACGGCCCGCTGAACACGGATTCGCAACCAACAAATTTATATAAAGGCAAAAACATTGAACGCAATTTTTGTGTCGGTAATGTATCGTAGTTTGCAGCGGAGCGGCGTGTTTGCAGTCGAGAGGGCGGTGCGCGATGAACACTCGACACCCCTTTATTACTTTTGTGCCCTTTGTGCGCGCCATCATCATCAAGCATACGACTCGAATTAAAACTCTATATAGCGATTTGTCGCCCGCGGCGTTTTATTGGAGCCCAACGTGGGGCTCGATTCAATGCACAATTATAAATGGAATTACTAAACTGGGACAAAACATTTATTCATCAGTGCAATGAAGAGTAAAGTAGAGAATGCTAGTTACATTTTGTAATAGAAACAAATTTCATTTTAGAAAATTAGAAAATGCACTGATGTAAAGTTCTGTAATAAATACATATGCACCGATGTATTCCCGAGTGTGTTATAAATATTTCATACATTGCGCGTCACAAAGGAGCGTTGGCAATTCTAGACGAGTTATCACAGGTTCTGTGTAATAAGAGAAGAGAATCTTCACGTTTTTAAATAAAACTCAGCGAAACATGGAGCGCAGATAAAAGGGAATTTGCTCCGTTTGTATTAGTAGGTAAAATAAATGCGGCGACATTTGTAGACACACAGAGCCTTTGTGACGGGGGAAAGCCGAGACGGACACGGCCCTGTGCTGTCATTATAGTTGCTGTTTCGGCTCAACTTTGTTGACTACTTACTTAGAGAAAGTGGCATTGATGTCAATTAGTATGTCAACGGCACGCTGCTTCGGTGACTCCGTGGATGTTATCGAGCAGACGGCTGGTTGCACCGGCCCGTCCGCTTGTTTTGCAAAATTTTATAACCTGCCATTACCTAATCAACAACAGGACAGAGCGTTTGCCGATGCAGTACTAACATAATAATAATAATTTGTTGATTAAAATAAATATTTAAAATCGAATCTGCATTTTTATTTATACTGCAATGAAATTCTAAACATCTACATGGTTTATTAAATCTCATAGGATGCAGCAACGAAGTATAATTTATGGTTAATTGAACTTACGTGAACTTCAACCAAAATTATACGACAATCAGTCAATCAAGTGCCTATACTAGTCTAGAACATTTTTTGTAGCTTGGCAAAGATAGAGGGTTCAGTAACTTGGAACGCCTTCCCGGGACATGAGCCGCCAAATACAGCTGAACAGGCGGCGTGCTACATTTACCCATCTAGCATCGCTCAAATCGTCGCAGTTGTGGGTAACATTGACACCCCCGTGGACATGAGACAACGACAAGGACAAGGTTTAGCTTTGAATCCAATTTCTGGCGTCCGTTGGGAAAACGACGTAATCGTCAATGGTCAATGACATCTGCCCGGAGAATTACAACTCTCCTAATTTACCGGACTCCTAATTACAAAGGTTGCCGTGCTTATAGCAACTTATTAACACAAGCTGACAATAGATTATCTAAGAGTTTTCTATCCAATTTAACATGGACACCAAAGTTCACGTAAGTTCAATTAACCATAAATAAACATACTCCACATGGAGCGCGTCAGCGCTGTAAACGGATCTGTTCAAAGCGTATCTCTTTCTGATCAACAAAACTGGCAATTTCAAGTTAAATATTGTTGACGAAGACATTAAAAAAGAGTCAGTCGGGTGTGCGGTAACCTTTGACTGACGAGAGCTGCAAAGAGCCGAACTTGACGCGAGCGAGGAGACAACCCCTTTGTTACGCCGCACACACTTTTTCTTTCATCTGCAGACAACTACTGCAGGGCTGTGGTCGAATCACACAATCACATTGGAAATTCCGTAACACGAAAAGATTCAATTTTTGAAATAGATCAGACAAGGGCTAATTCGGGAATCCGTAATCTCTAGAAAAACGTAGAAGCATGTCCGATCCGTAACTTCGGTTTAAAGTTTTCTTTATTTCTCATAAGACATACATTGGTCACTTAAAATGAGAAACTTAAAAGCTAAGACAAGTACATTTATATCCGATGTGGATGTGGGTAAGTGTGTGTGAAAGTGGGCGCGTGCGTGCGTGTGTTTGCATGTGTGTGCTGGCTTTGTATGTATGTGTTTGTGAGTGATAGTGTTGGTGTGTGTGGCTAGATGCATAATAGAAATGCTATAACAATACCGAACTATTTATTCAACCCGTGAGAGAACTAGCGTGATAATAATAATTATTATTATTAATAGTCTATCTCATACTCGATTTATCAAATCCAACCGTATTTTTAATATATTCAGTATTTCTATAAATAAAAAATATAATAATGTTGAACATTTCAGTTTTAATGAGTTAGGTTAGACGTACATGATCTTACTGTCTTACCATAGTCCATAATATGTATGTCCGTAATTTTTTTTAAGTGTCGACGAAGATTCTTCACATCCCTCAAAAAGGAGTTGCTTGTAACCTTTTGGCATATCGAAATTTCCGCTCGAGATGAACTCTTCACGAGTGACGTAAAACGACGAGGTCTCTATAGTGTCGCGCACTTTTTTTATGAAACCTATTACAAGGCAGGGCTGAGCCAAAAAAACAATCTGATACCACTCCTAATGATACTGGTATCGAAAAAAATTAATGCCGACATAGCTACTAGTTTCTTTTTTCATTAGAAAATTGTTTTAAGATAATATCACAATAAATAGTCAGAAAAGCTTGTGGTAACATTATTGTGGGTTGTGGCAAAATATTTTCGACTACCCTCGATATCGAACTTTTATGTCATACCTGTTTTGATTAAAAATGCGATATTGGCAACCCTGCTCTGGGTGCACTTTCACACCTTTGATGTGAAGTGTAACGTCCAGACGATGATGCTTCTTTATTACCAACTTGTTCGCACCTCTATACGTAGGTACGTTTTATGGTATAGCGAACGAGTCTGCGCATTTTGCACACTTATTAACCTTATTTGACTAGTAAGGCTTGTTTTGATTAAAAACATCAAGCAAGAAACGGTATTTCTATCGTAATAAATAAGACTGAATACCACTGATTCTTACATAATCTTAATATCGTCTGTTGAATAACGTTATATTGATCAACAGATGAAAAATACAAATCTACAAAATGAAAAATACAATCTCAAAATACAAATCTAGTTATTTCAAAATCCATTCCCCAAACGTGTCAGTGGATGTAGTCAAATTGAGAAGTTGTGAAATATTCAATGTCTAAAGTAATAAATGTTAAAATGATAAAAAGATATGGGGAATAGGTATCAGCGAAAGCTATGATCTTTAGGACGATGGTCCCTTATTTAGTTATTGTTTCAAACGTTATTGTGTGGAACGTTAAAATTTTTAACTACGTTTAAGTGACAAATATCGTGACAAAAAGCTTGCAAGATAATATTTGTACTACAATATCACCAAAGTATAAGAGCATTATTGTTATCAAATTATGTTACATCATTGAAATCGTTACTTGTCAAATAAATACTGATTAATCATTAAATCAAATCAATTTATATACATATTATATCATATGTATATATGTATGTATGTATATATATATGTGTGTGTACCGCGGGCATTAAATTGCTTAACTTGGAATCAGACAGCCGTATGCGGATTTGTCCCCAGATATTATTATTATTATTATTGAGCACTGAGAGATGAAAAGACCTAACAAGTTAAAATTAATGAGTCACGCTGTAGATTTTTTCGACGCAGGTAACACTAGCATAATATACTTACGATGCGATATGTTTAACATGAATCATTATGCAGCTCTCATATTCCAATACGAAGCTCGATATAGGTCATTCGAGTCAAGTGCAGTGACTGATGAGGCTCGTATCCTCCAAAACCAATATGTAGAAATGGGATATTCAATATTCCATGCTGTGGAATTGATTTTTGTTTTCAGCCATGGGTTCTCAACAGCGGACTGTTAATGAGCGCTGAAGTCTTGTGTACATTGAAAAGATATGATGAAAAAGTAACGAGTTGTTCTGCCATTGAGCGTTACCCATTTACTGTACGACATACGACATTTTGCCACATACCACAACGGTGCCCCGTACCTTCTCGCCAGTTAGAAGCTAAAAGTACAAGTGTCACCGGGTCATCGTCATTTTGTGAGAAAGGTTTCAGAAAACTTTCGAAACTTTTTGCTTTTAAAAAAAAAACTCGTACTCCATTAACTCGACGTAAAGAGTTACAGCCGTGCAATAAATACGTCCATTCGAAAGAGTCAAAGGGTAAAATCTAAATACTAGCTACATTATCTCCCCTCGTGCATCCACCCGTCAAAACTGCAATAAAGGCCGACGAACGTTCGCGCCGTTCGATTGTCCTCGCGAATATTCGTACGAGGCCCGCACAGTTGCCAACTATCTCGAGTTACGTGGAATGTCCTAATTATCAGATAAAACAACGGCCTAACGATTTTTGCACACAAGACTTAACGATAAAATTGAAAGGAATATTGTATACAGATTCGTCATTTACTATGTAATTTCTTAACGTGGAGAACTTGTATGTGATGCAATTTCAGCGTGCGTAACACCCCTCATTCTGCGTCGCGAGTTAAATTTTCATTTATATATTGAATATTTTTGAGTTCACTTAAATTACGTTTTCAGTATCTAAGCCTTGAGCTACCTTTATATTTATAAAAGTAATTGTATCTAGTGCTCCGACTTTGTAGAAACCTTTAGGTCACTAAAGATAGGCCCAATCGTAAATCACACTTTGACATTCCCATTTTTAGGCTTCCGGTACTCCCGTTTGACCTCGACCCTGGACTATACGACCTAAACGACGCGGCTCTTTTGACTGTTGATTGGCATTACCGTTTTCGAACTTCTTTCATGTAACACAAACATAGAATTCACTAAGTTCCCATACCGAAAATAGATAGATTTAAACTTATAAAAGAATCCAAGATTTAAACTTTAAAAAAATGTATTTTTATTTTAAACATAACATAAGCGCCGCAATTAGTGATTTTTAAAGCGTGGCAACACTGACGTCGAAGACGGCGCAAGTCGATTGAAATAGTAATTTGGGCGGGAAACGCTGCACTCGCGACTCTAAGTAAATTCACCCCGGAACTCGATCGGGCCCATATAGCCTGCAACCATACGTACCATACGTAACGGAAAAAACGTCGCCGAGATCACAATATTCTCCGCGACGCGCTCAAAAGGCAATAAGCACACCCATACAAATGTAACACGCATCTACAAACCTAGTATAACCATAAAAATCAGATAAAATAGAATTTGAAAACAAAATCATTGTATGATGATTAGGTATTAGATGTATGTATCAAACGGATATCTATCTACAAGTAACACCCGTATGCTTATAATAAGGATGGTCCTTCCTTCGCTGCAGCATAACAAATGCCAGATAAAGTGATTTCGAAGCGCTCGGCACTATTCTTGAACACCACAATAGGATTCGATTTGACCGTGAAACAATTTCACAAATCAAACCACCACTCCGCGGGCCCGAGTGCATTTTTCCATTCGCCGGCAGGCAGATGTTTCTCGCGGATTGAATAGTCAATGCGATAAATTCGGTTTGCGGCAGACGGCTCGACGGCTCACGGCTCGCCGATACCTCGCCTTCAATCTACATAATGCACGAGGCGACTCGGCGGGTAGCTGATCGAGCGCCCTAAATCACGTTGTTGCCAATCTTACGCCGTCCCGCCATCTCATAGTCGGCGACATTTAAAGATTGAATGCACTGCGGAGCAATCTTCCGCGAAATTGGCATAGAATATCGAATTAAATGTAAATACGGGCCAAATGGTGAAGGAAAACTCATTATTCACATTTTGGTTTGTTCCGATGTAGCGAGAGCGCTGCACGTTTAGATTTAGTGCGAGCGGTTTTGTGATCCTGACTGGGGAGTTTGCGGAGCGGAGGGTTATCGGTTCGATTCCCAACGAGAATAAATATTTATGTTTCACGAAGCAACATCAACAACAGTCAACATAAGTATATGCATAAAGCTGTCTGGTCCACATAACAAACGGTCTGCTTAGTTTGGAATCGGAACTTTTCATCCCAAAATTCAAACGGAATCGAAATCCGCGCGGGTAACTCCGCGGGGCACAGCTAGTTAACGATATTATCCTAAGAAAGTAAGAAGCAAAGCTAAGGATGTCTGGAACGGGGCGCCGCTCTGTAAGCAGGTCTAACGTGATCGGATGTTTCAATTAAAAAGGGCCGGATTAATATTGCTTTGAGTGATAATCCCTCAGTCGTTATTATCAACATTCCAGTCCTAAAGGCCCTCAAACTAAACGAGAAGACTCCAAAGAGAACAATTTTATTTAATGATAACGCGTCGACGATGGCCTACGCATATAGACCTTAGAGGTCGTGTTAATAACGAAAATATGTCGATTATTCCGTAAAATCTATTCGGGTTTTGTACTTGTTTCTCATTTTGAGTACACTGCTATAATTGTAACATGTCATAATGCACGTTACAGCAGAACCAGTAGCTATGTATTACGTCGGCAACCGTTTTCGATAGGGTATACAAATTCGACTGAATAATAATAATAATGTGATAATTACACGGTGTTTAATTCACTTTTTAACCGACTTCAAAAAAAGGAGGAGGTTCTTAATTCGTCTGTATTTTTTTTTGTTGATACCAGGAGTTAACAGAACTTTCCAGAAAAATGGTAGAATCCTCGAAATAAATGTAAATCTGTAACTATTGTTAGTATTGTTCTAATATAAATAAAATATATAACAACAACAACATACCGTCACACCAGGTCACTAAATAAAAAATATATTTTTTAATAACTCACTTTCTACTGTAGCTATTGTTTATTGATGTCTATGCTGTCTATGTTGTCTATGTTTTACTTTCCTCTATTCTGTGAATATGGCGTGAACCTATACCTATTTTTTTTCCGTGAGAATAAAGTACATTTAATCGTAAAAGCTATACCTTTTATCGCCTAAGTTTAACATGTATAAAAATTATTGGGATTTTAATTTACGAGAACAAAAAACCAATAGATTTCTTTCATTCCAACATATTTTTATAAATGCTCTATACGTGTTCCAAATTAAGAAGTCTCATGTCAATATCGATATTCAAATACAGGCTTCGAAGTATAAAAGGAATACTTCAATAATAAGACAGCAACAACCCTAAAAACAGGGTAAAAGTGTAAAATGCCAAATTAAATAAAAAATCAATACTTCATCACAAAGCGACGCGCTCACACGAGTAATGTAGGTATTTGTACTTTTAATATATTTCCAGTTACCACCGAAAATTCTCCGATAAAGAGGAGTTGAATTATGCTTTTTTGTCAATACAAAAGTAATATAATATGCAGGTAATTCTGCGTCAATGGAAGTCATAAAAAGAGGAACCTGACACCGTTCGCTCGCACCACCCCTTCACTTCATAGGCGAGCAAGTCAAAAGGCTCACTTAACCTTAGCGAAACTCAATAAATTTCACTTTAAATAATAAATTCTCCTTTGAAACAGACCGAACACAACTGCTGCCAGGGTTGCCATACCTGATCTAATTACACTGTTTGTTACCCGTATTACTTATTAACTAAGTGACGTCAATTGTCTTTAAGAGCTGTTGCCGCCTTTGATTGGGTAAATTTTAATGGAATAGTACCTACGACATACAGCATGAAATTAATTAGAACTGAATGTATCCAATAACGTTCTTAGATTGGTAATAATGTCTACATAGAGGCATTTATTTGACAAATTTTCGAAAAACTCTTGAATATCAGCCATTTTTAAGTACGTATTCAATAGAGACAATTTGTAAGGGTATTTATTAAACTGATTTAAGTTCAAAATCCATCGCGATCCTTGCAAATCTGTGGTTTCTATTGCTTTAACAATTTCATTAAAATATCACTTTATTGACTACAAAATAACTATGTCCAAAATGTAGCCACTTTGAATACGTTCAATTAAATTTGTAAAAAAAAGAAACATACGGAACACTTTGACGAGATCTATTTACGATCCTATGATAACGATACATCTATATATATAAAAGCGAAAGGTCACACACTCACACACTCACACACTCACCCACTCACCCACTCACCCACTCACCCACTCACCCACTCACCCACTCACCCACTCACTCACTCACTCACTCACCCACTCACTCACTCACTCACTCACTCACTCACTCACTCACTCACTCACTCACTCACTCACTCACTCACTCACTCACTC
>DWDX01005748.1:0-10242 GCA_018245675.1 Agara michaeli | reverse complement strand
TGAAATGTGGGGGTGTACTACACTCCTCTGCCTACCCCTTAGGGGATTACAGGCGTGATGTTACGTTACGGTAGATTCTGCAAAAAAATTGCTGTTTGTTTATTGTAAATGCTTACAGAATCTAAAGAAAACGTCGATATTCATTTACAGACATTTCATGATGGTTTTTGTCATCTTTTCGAATGCAACAAGAAATAACCGTAGAATTTTATATTTTATTGTTAACCGTATAAGGTCTAAAATGTCAAAATCCTTCGTTTTTTTTCTATGCGTTTACCATTAACACAATGACAGTTTGGTTATGATTTGACATTTGGCTCCGTTTTGGTGCGCTTAGAACAAGGAACGCAATGGAGATTTACCTAATTTCAATATAATGTACAAATAATGATAAACATGATGAAATTATAGTTTATAAAATTAATTTGCATGAACTGTGGGTTAGGATGAGCGCAAATTTATTTTGAAACGTATATCCAAACAATCAATGTGCCTACCTTATCCCGCATATGAATGTTTTGAATTTGAAAGAAAATGTTATCTATTTTTATTTTAAATTGCTTATAGTCAAGCGTTAGGCTGTTTGATGGAAAGCGATTAGTATTGAATATTTTTATTGTTTGTAGGCGAAATGAATATAGAAAAGTTATCTTAATCGTATATCCGGTCGTGGTTATGTATATCAAAAGATTAGACTTGATTTTCTGGTTATATCAGTATCACTCATCTCAGAGTCTGGAAAGTCTACAAAACAGTAGCGATCGCTTTTAAAACTGGACATTGGCGAGTTTCCAAGGCGACTATTTACTTTACAAAATTGTTCCAGTATTTACCGAGTTGGATACCTTCGTTCTTTACAACAGTGTAAAATATAATTTCGAATTAAATTATTACTGTAATTTCAAAACAATAAAATATATTAATCACAACACACAGATAAGAAGCTAAGTATTTTTATAGTCGATAAATTAATTTGCACATGTATTTGAACAAATTTCAAATGAACAACAACTACTCCAAGGCATCTCTGTCCGCGAACTGGGTTAGTTCAAGAAAGTAGTGGAGCCGCTGAGCGCGTGACCGCGTCGCCTACACCTGCGAGGTGGAGTTTATTTTTCATTTTTTATCTGCGTTATAGCAGATAATATATACATCTGTAAAATTTTTCCACACCAATCTATCTCGCGTTAAGTTTGCTTAAGCCCGCACCTGCTGTTGCTTTTTGTTCGTGCATCCAAACTCTATATTTAGAGGCAGGCATGCTGTATGCGCTCGTTAAGTCTTCGTTCCGATGTTTTGCATAGGGCAATTTTGTATCGTCTCTATTTGAAAATTCTAACCGAGCGATGCGTGTGCGTGTGCGTGTAATTTTTTGCCGAGTTAGTTTTTTTGCTTACAGTCGTGGGTTCGATTCTCGCCCGGGGCAGATATTTGTTAATGTTATACGCGTTCCGTTGGCGATCCTCAAATGAAATGAATATAAAGATAAATAAAAGAAGCGTTTCCATCAGGCACGATCGCGAACGCTTGTCTATGACAATGAAAAGAGTACAATATTATTTGCGGCAGACATTCGTAAGTTGATTGACTCGGCTGCAGCCCGCGCTAGGGTTTTCACGATCGCGTGAGTGAAAGGTAGACGTGGAAACCGAGTTTCCGGGTGAAAACTCGTCGAACCGCACTCACCGTTGACGTCTTCAGCTGCGTTATTGTCGTATTTAGACTTATACTCGCGACAATTAGGTCTATCTTTTAATTTATTGCCCACGTTTTTGGTCGGTTACCGATATATTTCAACGCATTAATAAGATCTACTAATACTACAACTATCTGGTATAAAAATGTACAAATTTCAAAGCTGATATTAAATATATAAATTATTGAGTTACTTCAATGTAGATGACGTTATGATTGCAGTTTGTGGACGGATAATTGTCACGACATTTAATAATTACGGAGCATACAACACAGATAAATCCATTCTTCGGCAGTTTCTGTTGCCCTGGTAGCGCGGTCATAGAACTACCTAAAGGTCAATGTACGTGGGAAATCAATGAACGGTGCGGTTATATAGACGCCGAAAGGCGACGGCCGGCTTGCTTAGCGAGTCGTTATCGACTCAGGTCGAATTACTGGCGTCATCGACAACGTACAAACATACCCGCGTGCGATTACAATCGTGAATATCGACAAAATAAAATTGTGGGTCACGATATTGACGTCAAACAATTGTTACATATGCTATAACAATTCTATCTCCAACTAAACCAATAAAGACAGTACACACTCAGTTAAAGGATTTAACATCTATAAACACGTTTGAATTTCAGACATCCGTGAATCCACATAAAAACCTAATCAAATTGAATGATAATGTTTCAAGCGATTATATGTGACAACGGCACAAATGCAGTTTATTAATAAACTAATGATTAACAGACAAATTGCCACTGAAATGCGGGCAACTAATTTTAATATCTCAATAAAGGGCTCAAGATCCGCATCCCAACACCTAATACCGGCTTCATGCCGCCTTGAGTGGTATATGACTAGTACCACTCCGAGCTCCACGGGATTATGACACTTATAATTATGGCAAAACAATCGAAAGTTGACTGCGCTGACGCGTCAGTTAGATTATTCGACAATAAACGCAATAATATATATAAAGAATTCTTAGAAATAATGCCGTATGCCCGTAATGATTTTTGGGGTTACATTCACTTGTCCACGGATAATCGGATTATGGCGATTTGCTAACACGATCGTCACTAAACAGTCATAATGGGCTTATGTTTCCTTATCAGATTTGACTTGTCTTAATTTGAGACGAACGGTAGCGATTATAGATTGATACAAGCATTTTTAAATAACAAAAAACAGGTAAATTTATCTAAGTATCGTGAGCTAACATTACAGAAATACTTCTGGAATTACCAGCTTGATGTTGTGGGTTTTTAAATATCGATTGCCGCTATTATTCATTTGTGTCTTCGTATGAAAATTCCGGAACCTTTTTACAAACGTCCACGGTTCGCCGAAGTACATTTTTAAACCTTTTCTTATTTCAACGACTGAAACAGGTCGAATGGGACCTTGCAATGAGAGGGCTTTAAGGCTTTCATCTACCACCTTTTCCAAGTAATGATCGCATACTTCACACATGTCAAAGTTTACGGGGAATTTCCAGATGTACAGGTTTCTTTCAACGTTACGGTAATTGATATTTAATTTTTAATTTAGTCAGTCAGAGATTCGTGCCTGGGTTTGAACCCAGATCAGTAGAGCGAGATACTGAAATCCAAACCACTAGCCTATAACTCCTTCGAAGAAGAAGCATTAGTAGGTAGAAATCTTTCAGTATTGGATATTTTCCCAAAATTGATCTATCGAAGATTCTCATACTGTGAATGTACATATAAGTGTTCTGCTACATGAAGCGTTTCCCTAAAACTCTTCGCTGCGTCACGTGACCTAGATTCAGGTTGCGGATGACATGTTACCTTCAGCCGTTTTAAATAAAGCCTATAATTAAGCGGTTAAACTGTACAAAAGGATATAGTTTCTGATAAATTGAATATAAATAAATTCAACAAATTAATATTAAACTTTTATGGTATTTGTGGTTGTGGTATTGTGTTAATCAAGGTTCGATCCCGGACAGCCGTGTTCACATATAACTTTGTGGTCGTTTTGTGTTTCCTCATTCATATGCAAAATTGACCTTGAACTGGAATATTACTATCGAACATATACTTAAACTGTAAGTATCATACTGAAAATCTGGGACCAGGCAGATGTTTACATATCTATACATATTTCTCGTAAGTTTCGTCCCTATATGAAGGGATGAAGAGCATCTCAAGAGTACTTTTAATAGAGCAACCTAAAGACTTAGTAAAACCGCTGCCTACAACTGTGGGGAATAGGTGTGACTGTATAACTATACCTAAAAAACTAACTGGAGCTCATATTGTATTTAATCACCGTGTAAATTGTTTGTCTACGATTGTGAGATTTCACCTTATTTTGTTTATACTTTATTTTTAATCTAGACTTATGATGTAAATTACAAACATTAATTACAAATCATTTCCTCACCACGGTGTGTATGTGTGAAGAAAGTGGTGAATGTAGAAAATATATGTTCTGGCTACCCCATTTACTTCTAACGATATGCTATTTACTTAGGTTGTGCATTCTGCAATTTGTACCAAATTACGTTATTGAAATGACACATGCGGTGCACCTTGATAATAGTGAAGGTATTAACAATTTTTCAGTATTTACTTACGTTTCACAGAGTAACCCTACGGTTTTTTATCTTTAGTGACAGAATCCCGCAAGCCGGATATGTTTTATTTTTAGCCTCATTACAATGTAAAAACTTAAGCCGGACTTTTGGTTATCGGGTATATATGTATAATACATACGTCGGTATGGAAATAGTCGATGGCATTATTTGATTATACATATATCGGGACCGCTATGGTTCCAAGCATGTTGCGTAGCGTACGTTTTATAACTGAATACTCGGTGAGATGGGTGACCATTAATGTTTAATTACTAGGATATCATAGGATATCTATATATATCTAGGATACTCTGCCTACCCCTTAAGGGATTACAGGCGTGATGTTACGTTACGTTTACTAGGATATCAGTGCTTCGAAAGGCGCGGTATCCAATCTGCGACAGTCCAAATATTCATATGACGACTGTTAAACTTTACCCGAAATCTCTACAATATTTTAAAACTGTTCTACACACGACATAGCTCCAAAATATGCTACACTATTGAAGCGAAAACCTCCAGTAAACCAGTCACAATCTCATAAGAAACAAATCGTCTCACTCAATTGAAAAAATAGCATGTTCTAATAATCCTATTCTTGTTAACAATTAATAGAAAATAATATATCTATTAAAAATAACACTCATTGAATGAACTGACAGTAACCAGTCTTATTCCTACTGTAAAGTTCTAGATCTTTCGGTAACAGGTGTTACGTTTGCGTCTGCTGCCTGCTCTTATACCGCTCTCTTCGCATAAATCGATATACGGCGCTAATACTTACAAAAATAAATAATATATTTACAGAACTTATTTCATCTGGTAAATACAAAATAAATTCATTATCATTATAGTCCACTGAAGTTCACTGAGCTGTAGTCTCTATATTACCTCTACAATTCATGATTCTTAAAGAAAAAAAAAACTACATCGACTCTAGTGTTTGAAGCTCAAAAAAAGGCTCGATACAGGGTTAATAACAGTGTATCGAAACATGCGACTCTACAACACATTCGATCACCCCACACCCCTTCCATGGCGATTAGGTGGCAATGGTACGCAACCTTCGGCTGATGCAATGTTGTGTAGAGTTGTAGAGTCAATTGCGTTGCTTTCGTAACCTAAGTATTTTGATATATTAAGTAACAATTGACAATATTATCATGAGGATAAATATGTTTAAAGTCGTTATTACTTGCAATTGAAAAATAACGATAATCAATTTCGTCTAAATCTCTGATCCATCTGTGTGGAACTTCAGTTTCAGAAAATGTATTTTGTGTTATGTGAAGTAATGCTACGCGAAAATTAAAATACTCTGTTGCATGAATTTTAAAAATAATCTTTCGATATAATTGATACATTTTTATTACAGATAAAATTATATATGCTCTAGTATTTTTGTAAGTAATAAAATAGTTTAATTAAAAAAATAAAAAATTAAAATATTAACTTACCTTTCTTTATTCACCGAATTTTCTCACTTCATTAACAGTTATTTTGTTAATTATAATAATTAATTATAATAGTTATATAATAAAGTGTAATAATATGATGATTGATGATTAAAAATGTAAGTATTCATAAATAAAGGATTGTCATGCGGAATTGAAACAAAAAACGTAAATTTTCATAACGTTTATTTTAATCTAAACACGAACAATTTATCTAGATTATTTATCTAACAGTCTTATTAAAAGAGTATAATAACATCACCGCAGAAGTGAAACAGAAATGCAACGAACAATTAAATGCGAGAACAGTAAAATCAACATTGCGATCAGAGACTGTAATTTGGTACAGAAACTTTTACAATTGATCTACAACATTCCAACCGAATTATTCTACTTATATAAAATGTTAGTCAATAAATAAATCACTTATATTAAGGTAACTTCAATAAATTAGATTAGATCCAACCCTAGTCTCAGACCAGACTTAAATGGGTAGGCAGTCGCAGTCTTTGGTTCCCTATTGACACGTTAATTAAAATAATGAAAAGTATATCGCGTGGAATTTCCTCTTTTTCCTGTTCGATGATACTTCGTTTCTGCTTATCGATATTAAATTGTGACGACGACACGTGAAACAATACATTTTTTGCATTTAAAAAAAAACCGTACTTTTTACGGAGAGGACATTAACGATGAATATTGAACACTAAACAGGCGACCGGCTAGACATTTTTTTTAAAATGAACGAACACTGCAAATAGTACGTGCTAGTAACTAATATGATAGCCAAAATGAAAAGAAATGAAAAATAATTGAGATATTAAAAACTTAACCTAGTAAACGTTAGTAGGGTCAAGGGCGATCATCTTCACACGTATACACATAACACTAGTGAAGTCTTTCTTCAGTAGACCCCCGTGGGATCTAGACCGAACATTTCGGATCTTTATTTGAATCCGATTCAAACAACACTGAACTCCGCACTTTTCAGTAGACTCCGGTAGGGTCGAGCACGAACATCTTGAATTATGTTTTTCAGAATCTACCAAAACTTTATAAATCTGTGCTTATGTGTTGCTCAGTAGACACCGGTTGGGTCTAGGACGAACATTTTGATTTTTCAATTCTTAGCGTATGAATAAGAAAATGCGCTTTTCAGTAAACACCAGTGGGATCCAGGCCAAACATTTTGCTGAAATTCACTTGTTGATAAATATAGAAGTTTTAAAATGTCTTCTTCGGTGTCTCTCAAAAATTCAAACTTGATATTCAGTAGATGCCCGTCGGATCCAAAACCTTGATATTCATATTGAAAACGGATTACGAACTCGGGCGATCGATCTTATTTACGATGAACAATGAGCGCGCGAGACTAGTCAGCGACGTGCGAACGTTATAGTAAGTGTCTTACGACTGGTGGCTGCGCGACCACGTGCATCATTTTTATACCTGCTCTCGTGCGCAGTTGCGTATTTTTTTTTGCGATTTGAATTTGGAAGCTTTCAGCCGAGTGGGCGTCCGCGCGCCCCCGCCCTTGCTTGTTTTTTGTCTACATATTCGATTTTTTTATTAAAAAACCTAAAAGAGCCATGCGGCCAGCTCACACTGCAAGATGCCACAAGCAAATAGTGGCAAATGTTGCGTTTTTTTTCGCATGTAGGCATAAGCTATATATTTTATCTCTTACAATAAAATATTACGTGAGTTTCTATGGAGTTGATTTTAATGATTAATGGAATTTTCCTGATTGTGGAGGCATTTTGCCTTAATAAATTAACACGTGCGTGAGAGATAAGACAAATATAATATGATCATTGATCATGTATCAACTCGCTGACTCAACTAAATATAATACGCATGATAAAACTTCTGCAATGTTGTATAAAATTAAAATTGTCTTTAGCTTATTTGGCATTTCCTGTGTAATTAAACGTGATCTTCACGAATTAATTTAATCAAATATTGATTATAATGTGATTTGAAACATTTCCAACTGTAAAAGTTTAACGTTTCGCCAAATAATTTATTTGTCATTTATTTACTGGTGAAATGTGGGGGGTGTACTACACTTCTCTGCCTACCCCTTAGGGGGATTACACACGTGATGTTACGTCATTTATTTTAATATTGAAACTTCCCTGAAGCGATGACGCTGATTGTTTTTCCTTTAAAAAAAGGACAATTTTTCAAAACAAATTTCCTTTTTTTAATATCTTTAAATTTGAATTCACAAAAAATATTCTATGAGATTTCTATGGAATTCAATTTCAATACAAAAAAAATTACATACATATAAGTACATATTTATGAATGTAATCTGTAGTTTTTAATATAAGTGAAACAGAAGCTATGTTTTGTAGTTATCAAATTGGCCCTAGCGATCATAATATGAGTTTATTCAATGGCTATAATGTGGCGTGACGGTATGTATGTATGTATGTATGTATGTATGTATGTATGTATGTATGTATGTATGTATGTATGTATGTATATATATACTTTTATTACACCCAGACACAACAAGCAAATGTGCTCATCACACAAATGTTTGTCCTTGATGGGAATCGAACCCACGACTAGCGGTTTTGCAGTCCATTAAAAATATTATATCTAAGTTAATGGAAAACAAGGTTGGATTACTTAATTTGTGCTGTTCCGTCGCGCTTCAGAAAGGGCACGCACTCTGCCCTTCGCTACGGTGTACGGTTAGCAGTCGAATACTAACGCCACCTAAGGTAACATCTACAGATGACAATCGAAAACTTGACAAAACAGCCGCTTCAACAAACAACTCGGACGTAGGTTGTATACATTTATCGTCGTGTGCTTTTTACTTTTTTCTTCCTGAAAAATATGAAATTATCTGTATTATTTTAATAGTTGCATTGAGGTTAAACAAACCGATAAAAAGAGCATCGTTTTCTCGCGTGAAAACCTTAAACACCTACGCATCGCAGTCCAGCGGTTAGAGTCGTGAGTTCGATCCCCATCCAGGGCAAACATTGTTGTGAGGTGTGATAGAAATATCTACACAAGTATTATACAATATTCATATACTCGTATGTCAATTATCAGCTGTTCGAATTTAAATGTCACTCGCTGTAACGGTGAAGGAAAACGTTACGGGAATTTTACATAAATGAGGTTAAGTCATTATGCCTTTATTTTAATTGAACCACGGCAATGCATGGTCGGGTCTGCTATAATTTATATGACCGAACAACGTTTGCCGATCCAGCTAGTTAAGTCAAAATAAAATTGTTCATCATAATATCGTTTAAAATGTGTGTATTGTACATACACTCAATGAACGTCAATACAATATTGAAAAGTTGTTTTTATATAATATTTACACTTTATTGTTTCGCCAATACTGGAGTTCACGATGTTTCATTCGTTTACAGAAATACATAACAATCAATTACTTCGAACGGAAAACTTATTAAAACATATTCGGAGGGCACGCCGCCTTGCACTTTGGAGGCCTACTTAGGCAGTTTGAGACTTTTCACTAAAGAAAAACTACTTTATACTATATACTAAAGAATAAGTGTGTGATATTTTCTGAGGTGTGTGAAGTCTACCAATCCGATCCGCACTTGGCCAGCATGGTAGACGATAGGCTAAAACCCTCTCACTGTGAGAGGAGACCCGGTCCAGCAGTAGACCAATAAAAGGGTGGAATTGTCACAATTGTCATCATTATTATATCGTCTAACGACCGCATATTACTTGATCGTATAAGGTATACGTTTTTCTGTGTAATAATAATCAGGTATTAGCGCAAGTCGGCTGATCGCAATATTGCTGAAACATTAAGAATGATTCACACAAAAAGTTAAGTAGGTACGCAATGATATATCTATACGAAGTAGGCTCGACTATAGCTTCTATGTGAAACATGTAATATTATCGCGTACCGACTCTATCTGTTAAGATTACATATAACTGTTTACAAATTAATTGTACTAAAGTTCAAATGTCTGTTGTATTTCAAGTCATTTTAAAGCCTTCCCGATGTAACGATGTTCGAACAAAGTAGTTTATATGCACAAATATGGGTACATTTAAAGATTTTTCAGAATTATTACTTCAATCCATGTTTTGCCTTTTGCGGAGAACAAATTAAAGAAATACAATTACTGGATAATTATTACTACCTAATATGTAGACTGAAATTTTCATATGTTTAAGTTACATATTTGAAAAATTTAATCTTCAATTTTGTACACATTCTTTCGTCTATAACAATACTCTGTACAAAAGACATCAACGCGTGTAATATGGGTTCGCGGTCGAGAGTTAGAGACACTGCAAAATCGAAGATCATGTGTTCGATCCCCGCTCAGCGCAAATATTTGTGTGATGATCGCATTTGATTGGACTGTGTCGGGTTGTGATATATATATATATATATATATATATATATATATATACATATTTATATAGCATTATTTCCTATGCATATTATGTATGTATGTTTATACGTTTTTC
>DWDX01005747.1:0-10243 GCA_018245675.1 Agara michaeli | reverse complement strand
TCGAACCCGTAGTTCCTGAGATTAGCGCGTTCAAACAAACAAACAAACTCTTCAGCTTTATAATATTAGTATAGATTTATACATACACGCTTTATTTGTAATATCTAAAGTTAATAATGAGAGCAGAGGACGCGAAATTCCCTTGTCAGTTCAATAACCGATGGAAATCCAATGTCTGCATAGTCCTATAAGTAAAACGAGACAATAATTATATGGACAGTGTGGTAGCCCTTATGGGCAGTTTGCTTGCGTTACCATTGTATATCTGTATTTTAGATGAAAAGGGAAGGGGATGGAGAAAAGAGAGAAAAGTTTAAAAAAAAAGTAAGATCACGCCTGTAATCCCCTTAATGGGTAGGCAAAGGAGTGTAGTACACCCCCACAAAAGTTCAAAAAATACTTTCGACTTTAGCGGTAAATAATAATTAAGCGCGCGAAAACCGAATATTCTTTTTATCACAATAGAATTCTATAGGGTTTGAAAGTTGGCTACAGCGCCATCTAAAACATTAAATAAGAACCAAATACACGGCCAAAAAATGAAAATCCTGCAGTTTTAAAATAGTTACAGCGTCATCTAATATTTCAGTTGTCTACACTACATTAACAAATGCATATTTGTTTTTTTTTATTAAATCAGTAGGTATTGGAGACGATAGACCATCAGCCATAACCAGAAGCCATAGTTCTTGTAGATGGGAGATTGAGAGAATCAAAAGCCCTGCATACTGCCCACAACTGAAGTCCCTACCTCCAAGAGGTATATAAACATCTAATATGCTTTTATAAAACTTATCTTCTACTTTTATAAATGTCTTTTTGATAATTAAGGGTTATAATACTAATTAAAAGAAATAAAAGACTCTTTCAAGAAAAAATCTTATATTTACATCTTAAAAATTACACTCCAGTGACATAATTTATGTGACAATCTGAAACAAAAGAAAAATGCAATATATTAACAATCAAATCAGCAGCAAATAATTTGTAGATCGCACAATTGCAACATATTAGTTAATAATAATAAAAACCATAATATATAACTTATAAATAATATACTTGAACAAGACACACAGCCGTCCCATATGAATTTTTAAAGACATAATTATATACATCGATGATTTTACATCCAGAACAAATAATGCTCATCACACAAATAGTCATCCTGAGTGTAATCGAACCTATAACAGCTGAGCGGTCAACCTTATTATCCTCTCGGCCTAATGGGCTCGTTAATTAAATATGCCTGTTGTAGTTGTCAGCATACTTATCCAGTAGACTTAAGTCCAAAAATATTTTTTCAAATGTTAGTAAGCATACTGACATGCTAGCAGCCAGCCACTGTTTAACTACTTAAATCAGTTATTTAGGACAATATGAATTAATTAATAAAAGTAAACTATATACCAACTTTATAATTGGCCTTTATATGTACGTTATCTACAACTTATTCATTCTTTACAAAGTTGGAAAGGTCCCCTAACTATTACCGTGGTAAAAGTGTAGTCAACACATTTCAAAATGGTAATGTAACTATAACTGATCTAGGGTAGGACTTCAATGCAGTCAAATGTCAACCTTAAGACACAAATTGTCTAGCCGTTCCCATTTTATACAATTACGTTTAACATAATTAGTTGTTTTAAAGTAAGTTTACCTTGTTTACTTCGTGCTGTTTGCGCTTATATAGTGATACAATATCACAAGCAAGAATATAGAAACTCCTAGAATATTGGAGAACACTGCTAGCTGAATGTCGGTGATCATGTTGCTATATCTGGAAATGATAATGTATTCTCATTGAATAAACACTATAACTTGTCTTTCAACGACTGGTTATTAAAATACATGAAACGTAATAAGGTTAAAATACAACCGGCATCTATAACATATAGATGTTTGCCGATTATTTTTAGCCTCAAACGTATTGACTAAGAAAGACTGTAATGAAAACTAAGAAAGCAAACACTTACTCGTCGTTAAGTTCGGCAAGCTTAATGTTCTTCTTGTTTTCTAAAAACAACGCAAATAATCAATTTTTAACAGTACACGTCAGAGATTTTTGACATAAAGCAGTCAGTTTAAACGGATATAAATCTATGATTTGGTTTACCAGAAAAAAAATTTAGTTGTTATAATTGAAGTCGCTGTTAATTTAAACTATTAACAAATTTCTACTATAAATACATGTTTTTTTTTAAATACTAATATTTAACTTTTTGCTATAATTTGTTCAACTATAATTGTAATTCTAAAAAAATCTAGTTGTGGTGGCAACATATTTTTTACTCTGCGGAAGGGATTCATCAACTGGCAATGCGCATTATTTTGAAGTATCAAAATTTTACGTTTGTCGTGATCGTTTCGGCAATTATTTTCGAAGAATAAATAACGGCATACAGTCTAATTTGCCGAAGTAATTTATATTTCATGAGTTGGTTTAAATAAGCAGCAATTATGTATTTGTCGTCCGTCAGTTCACGACTATTATTGTACGATACGAACAGTTGGGACCTGAAAAAATCCTATGGGTGCTACGAAGGAATTATGAGAGATATTTCTTGGAGCGACGACAGTAAATACATACTACAGGTGCTTGAATTATTGACTAATAAAATATCTGAAGCAGTCATTTGAGAAATCTATGACATAATAAAGTTAAGTTGCACGTTACATATAGGTAGGTCAATTAACCTGTGGGTGTGCCAGGATTGGCTAGAGAATGATTTGCTCAATGCGTGCATTGTTGTAGTAAGTTCCATTGAATTCTCAATTAAATACACTCAGGATTATTGTTCTCCTTCATTATTTCAAGGAATTTCTTAAAGTAGGCATTATTTTGTAGCTTGGCGCCAATTCTTCAAATTTCAATGATGAGACACTATCGCTATTCTGTATATTTTATCTTTCATTGTTTTTTAGACCCTTTTATTGTTCCACTGCTAGTCACGGGTCACTCATAGTGGGAGTGTTTTAGGCCTTAAAATAAAGTTTTTTAGTATTCCATTTCAGGTGAATTCAAAAGGCCTAATAGAGATATTGTCTCCAGCTGACCATGATATTCGCAGTTTACAACATATACCACTCAAAGATACTTGGTCTGCCAGTTTCCATCGTGAGGGGCATCGTAACATTGCCATTGGGACAAAAAGTGGCAACGTGATGATATGGGACACGAAGAATAAAACGGTCACAAAAACATTTCCAAGTCCCTCACAACAATCGAGTGTCAACTTTATCAGCTACAACGCCAAGAATACAAGCTTAGCAAGCACCCTGCAGAATGGTGACACTGTTATTTACGGCCTTGTATCGAATATTCCAGTATTAACTCTAAAGTTGCCCTGCTCAAAGAGCATCTCTGCGATGAAATTCCACCATGAGTCGAGATCCTTAATAGGCCTGGCAACTGAGGAAGGTCATATTGTTCTGAGAGACATTACAACTAATAAAGATAAAGTATTTTTTGAAAACACTCATGCATCACCAGTCAGTGATTTTGCATTTTCACTCATCAACAAAGATGTTCTTCTTTCTAGTGGGTACGATAGAATCATGCATGTCTATGACATAAGGCTGCAAAATGTTGTCTCTACAGTCCGTACATCATATACTCTTACCTCAATAGCAATGAACATGGACAACCAAGTGGCACTCGGTTCCATGACAGGCCATGTACTGGTGTATGATTTGCGAGATTTAACTAATCCGTACAAAATTTTAAAGGGACACGAAGAAGAGGTGAAAAAGGTCTCATTTCAACCGATCAGGAAAAAGACACTGTCGACTGAAGTAAGTCTCAAGGAGGACACAGATTTGACATCGCCATTCAAAATACAATCTCCAGTGCGTACACGAACATCAGATGTATTTTTAATAAATGATACTCCACCAAAACCTACAATAGACGTTTCAGCACTCGGAGATAATAAGGCCGATTCATTTTTGGCCATGATGGGTCTTGATAAATCAAATTTGGATTTTGAAGAAGATGTGAACAAAACGACTGATTTCGAAAGACAAAGTGATAGAAATGAGCTAAGGTATCGTCAGTTGGATGCTGAGAAAAATATTAGCAAAATATCGACACCTTTGAACAGCAGGACAGTAGAAAACTTTGTTCTACCCTCACCGATAAATATCACAAATGGTTTAACGGATGATGCGAAACGATCAAATATTAATTTGTCTGACATCAAGCAATGTAATAATAATCATGCGGATGTTAACACAATAGTTGCCGATGAGCTCAAGGATTTTGTAAAGCTGGCTGTGACAGATGTGGCCGATGACAATCGTAATTATTTTCTTCACGTAATGATGGCGCTGACCAAACAGAAGTTGTATTTAGAGAAACAGTTGACGTTTTTAAGTGATCAACTGCAGAATGTGATGCAAAACCAATCAGTGTTGATTGAGTCAAACAGAAAATTAGCATTGCAAATAGATCAATTGAAATCTCAGCAGAGGTTACTGTGAATGATTGATAAAACCTATAAATATTCAATTTTACTCAGAATATTGAATCTCACATAATTATTAATGATTTTCAATATCACTGAATTACTCCAATTGGGAATCATAAATCTATACACTGAGCATATAATGGTATATAATATTTTTTAACATTCATTCCTAACAAAAATAATTCTAGTGCCAATTATTGTAATATGTTGCCCCAAAATGATTTATTAACGAAATTTTTAAATGACAAACCTATTTGTTAATCTTGCTTTTATTGATTGAAAACTGTGTATATGTAATGATGTTTTGAATGTTTGCATTGTGAATTAGTTATCTAATATATAAGTGTATTACATATGGCCTCATATTTTATTAAAAGTAATATAGACTAGTAACAAGAAGACACTTGGTTTTTTTTTTAATATGGAAATATTAAGTAATGTATCAGAACATAACTTTTATGTTGCCAACTGCGTCTCAGAGTGAAATTTAAACCGTCTAACGGATAATGTGGTGCAGAATAACAGCGTTGATATGACTGCGAAAACAAAAGGTGTAACCAATCATTGAAAATACATTCAGAGCAGTTTTTAGTAAGCAATTAACTGCAGTGCTGCTTATTCATTTAATAAAAAGCTTAACATGGCATCATTTATCCCAAGAACGGTCACAATTACTATCAAATTCTTATCAATAGTTATATATATATAAACGTACGCTTAGAATTAATTCGTATTAAATATATTCAGCTCTACGATTTAATTATGGCACACAATTTACATTTTATAATGGCCTGTTTTCAAGTGTCATTATGACTTTGTCAAAGTCATTGTCATGTTTGATTGATAACATCGTTACATGGGTGATTTGTAGCCGTTCCTTTGTTGAAATTAGATTTTATCGTAAACAAAATGGGAGATTTAGCTGTAAATAATTTGTTCGAGTCGCAAACAATAATAGCCGATCATAAGGACCTAATCCACGATGTGGCGTACGACTTCTACGGCGAACGAATGGCAACTTGCTCCAGCGATCAGTATGTTAAGGTTAGCCGTTTGTTTTCGTACATCCCATTTTTATCTGAAAGTACTTATTGACTAAATTTTTTTGTTATTTGAAACGAAACCAAATAATTATATAGTCACGGAGATTACTATAGTCGTCTATTATAATTTGATGGCATAACTATTATGGTCAAAATACACAGTTTAATATGCATTGAAGCATCTCTTTATACATGAAACTACTGATAATGTCTGTCACCAATAAAGTGTAACGTTCTTGTATGTTTGAAAATATCAATGGTCTATTAAGATCATACTATATCTTATCTATTTCAGATTAAAACTTAACATATATCCATTGGTAATAATGTTTCAGGTATGGGACACAGATGGCAAAGGTGGATGGAGACTCACAGGCAGCTGGAAAGCGCACCATGGCTCTGTGTGGAAAGTCACCTGGGCCCATCCGGAATTTGGACAAGTGCTGGCTACGTGCTCTTTTGACCGCACAGCTGCGATATGGGAGGAAGTTGGTATGTTGAATTGAAATGTTCATTATTAAAATTTGATTAAATTATTAGAACCAATTTTGTAGTGCAATTTTATAGGCTGCAACATTTTTGATGTCTGCACGCTTTGTTACGGGTCTCTCTTATAGCTGTGGGATACTGGAACCTTAGTCCAGCATGCTGCTCTAGTGTAGATTAGCAGGAATTAGGCATAGTGACTAACATATCTGTTGGATGCTTCGAAACGAACATTATAATATGCTTTAATTCTCCAATGAAGTTTATAGATTGCTATCTAATAACTAAACTACTGTACCTACCCCATTATTGACCCGGTGAAATGGTATGATAACAATAAGACTTGTTACTGATTTTTTTCTTTCTAACGATAATCTGAAAATCACGTTATCATACTTATGTGTGTTTAATATTTCAGGAGACACAACTGCGTCCCTCGCTGAGAAAGGGCTTCGCACTTGGGTAAAGCGATCAAACCTGGTTGACTCGAGGACCTCGGTGACAGATGTGAAATTTGGACCAAAACATTTGGGCCTCTTACTTGTCACATGTTCCGCTGATGGCATTATAAGGTAGACATTTTGCCAATTGGAATTCTGTTTACTGATCAAGCCGGTTCCACGTTGTGATATATCTATAATCGTGTCAATTTATTGCACCTGTTTGCATACTTTGTTTTAACTATAACACAGTACTAAGGTATATTTGAACAAATATTAAATGATAACTACTCGGATACCTCTTCAGCGAATAAATAATTTCTACACTTCTTGCATGTTATTCAAAAAGACTCCAAACTTATTACAGACCAAAAGCCGCTAGGTAGTTCAACTTAGTTCTCAAAGTGGAGCAACAAACTGTTATATGTAAAGTATGTAATGTAAAACATTTAAAGCTAAGTTACTCTTGTATGTTTTTCAGCAAAGCTGTAATAACTTGAACAAATCCTTCCCACCTGTAATGTTTATGTGTACAAAATACTTTATCATAGCTTAATTTTAGGTTGGCAAACGGTTTGGAGATATCACTTAATCCATAGATCAGATTTGAACTCTAGTCCTAACTGAGGTGGGATACATCAGTATTATAATGATAAAATGTCTTGTATAGATTGTGTATAAATTGCATAAAAAATGTATATATCACAAAGAACTGTATATATTGCAGGATATATGAAGCACCAGATGTAATGAACCTCGCACAATGGACTTTGCAACATGAAATTCCTACTAAAGTGTCAATCAGCTGTCTTTCGTGGAACCCGTCACTGTCCAGGTAAAGTTAAACATTGACATAAAAGAAGAAATGACATGTCAGAAATACGCAGGTAAACCCACTATAATGATGAACAACTCTCATTATTGTACCATCACTCCAGGTCACTAACGGGGTAGGCAGAAAGTAGCGAGTACCCAATATCTGTGTCCTTACAAACCTGATGTGCTTCGTCTACATTGATCACTCTCTCCATGCATACACGCTAGTTCAGAGATTCTTGACTCCCCCGTCAACCAGTGTCTGACCTATTTGGTCGAGATAGGACAGTCTAGGTCTCCCTCAGTGCCTACATCCATCAACACTTGCATTGTATATCTGTTTTGTCATTCTTTCATCATCCATTCATTCCACATGTCCAAACCATCAGAGCATTCCCTTTCTCATTTTTACACCGATGCTCTCTTTTACACAAATCATCTTTCTTATATCTGCATTGCATCTATTCAACCTCACTACTGTTCCACTGGCAAGCAGATAACAATGGAGAAACTTTTGAGTTGTGCAAGTGCCTATGGAAGTGACGATTGATCTGAAATGATTGATACATTGACTTGATGTTTCAGGGTACACTCGAACCCTCCGATGCTGGCAGTGGGCAGCGACGAGCCCAATGTTGGCAACTCGTCCAACGCACAGAATGATAAAGGAGCTGCTTGCAATGGAAAAGTGTTTATTTATGAGTGAGTTAGTTCATTTAAGTCATCGTGAGGTTATTATTTAAGAGACATTTTCACATAGTCAAATATGTTAATCATTATATCTATTATATGTCAAGAACTTTTTAAAATCGTTGATGCAGCAGAATATGTATTAAAACAGGCGATGAGGTCAGCCGTTGTGGAAAATTTGAAATATGCGCTTCTATGGGCGTGTTTAATATGTAATCGGCTACAAGTGTTATTGTTAAATAGTGGTTTAATGCATGCAGGATTTTAATCCAGGCAGCTCGTTACCCCTAAATATGATCATGTTAATCTCCCCTCAGATACAGTGAGGCGTCGCGGCGCTGGACTCGAACCGACTGCCTGTCGTCCGTGCTGGAGCCGGTGAACGACTTGGCCTTCGCGCCGAACCTCGGTCGTTCGTTCCACATGCTGGCCGTCGCCACCAAGGACGTCAGAATCATCAAGATTGAGCCTTTGCCGTAAGGAAAAAGCTATTTGATATGCAATTTCTTTTTTCGTAAGTGTGTGAAGCCGTGCCGCGCACCAGGTTCACGGTTTTGTGTCGATTTTAAATATCTTACATAGGTGTTCATTTTGGTGAAATAATTGAGGAATAATAAATATAATCACTATAATTTTAATTGCATTTCTTAAATTTGTACACCGTAAAAGGCAAAATGTGGATTGAACCAATCTTAATGTATATGACTGGACCGATTTTGATGAAATTTTTTGTGTGTGTTCAAGGGGACTTGAGAATGGTTTAGATTCACAATTAGGTCCTCTGGAAAATGCATTTTAATTTAATTTTTAACAGACAGACTGCGCTACCATCGCAGTGTAAATATGAAATAACTACTTTCAGCGGTCCGTAATAAAGGTGTTCTAGTTAATTAAAATGCCGCTCAAAGTCACGTATCCACGGGTACGAAGTCACGGGCACAGCTATTAATTGTATAAAATCTTTACATGTACCCATATTGGTGCAAAGAAATGTATTCGTCTCTGTAGTTGTCCAGTGCTACTTGTCCGGCAGTGAATCGTCGAGCAGCGCGGCCAACGGCTGCGGCGGGCGCTTCAAGTGCGAGGTGATGGCTGCCTTCGAGGACCACTGCTCGTGCGTGTGGCGCGTGTCGTGGAACGTGACCGGCACGCTGCTGGCCTCCTCCGGGGACGACTGCTGCGTGCGGCTGTGGAAAAGTCAGTTCGCCTTCCACTTTGCTACTAAGAGAATTTAATTTGATATCGCTTCGACCGCTTTATACTGATGATGCAATTGCGAATGATGGTACAGCCGACTTGATAGTGACCGATATCACAAGTATGTATATTGTTGCAACAATTGAGGTGCTAAAGCGTAACCTTGTGAAACAATTTTTTGGTATTTTTTTTTATATTCTAACGTTTTTCATTTGGTCGATGTTCAGTATAAAAGTCAGTAGTGAAAACGAAAGAGACGAATGCTTCTATGCTAAAATACAGCAGTTCACAAAACAAAATGTATCAGAACATCACCTGAGTTGTTCGTTTAATCGTTCAGTTATTGGTGGATTTGAAAGGTGTATATTGTGGTATTCCAGTGCACTACCTGAACCAGTGGCGCTGCGTGGCCGTGCTCAAGAACGAGCCGGCGGCGGCCGGGCCGCGGCCCGCGCGCGCCGGCGCCACCTACACGCGCCTCGCCGCCTCCGCCAACCCCGCGCACATGCCCAACTACTGACCGCGCAACACCGCACGACACCGAGCAACATCACGCAATATTGCGCAACACCGCGCAACACCGCTCACCGGACCAACGTATCACGCATAAAGTGTTCGCTGATAGCCAAATTGCATGTCGATCCTCCTTACCGACTAGTGCTACATGAACACAAATGATTTGTAAGTACCGCGCGACAAAGGCACCGAATCCAAGGACCAGTAGTAAGAACTCATCAGAAACAACAGGTTTAGTTCTTAATACAGAAAATCTTTCATTTCAACGGCAACGCGCAGGAAACGGCAGACAACATCCTCTATTTTGAATACACTTAAATGTTTTAGCGTTAAGAAAATATCAGTGTATAAATAATGTTGATTTGAATAAAACACATGAAACAACTGAGTTGTGCATCACTGGTATTATTTAGCTCCACCGTAACAATGTAAAATATCATCCAAAAACTAATCTAGACGCCTCGTGCAATATGGAGAAAAAAAACGTTTTCATTCACTTAAAATTACATTCGGAGATGTGCACGTAAATAATTTAACAAACTAAAGTCTTATAAACGTTGTACAAGTCTCATAAACGTGCGACGTGCCC
>DWDX01005746.1:0-10244 GCA_018245675.1 Agara michaeli | reverse complement strand
TATATATATGTATATATATATATATATGTACATTGAGAATGGTGTTCAATATATGATATATAATATGACTTATTTTGTGTTCAAATTAATTAAGCACACCCTGAAATCTATTCAGCGCCAAATAAACTTACCATACTTTTCAAATAGGCCAGTAAGTTCCTCTTCTGAAACGATGTATGGCAAGTTTCTAACAAAGATGCGTCCACTCTCACCAATGCTTTCTTCATTATTCTCTTTCTATGCAATAGAAATACATAACACACATTATTTCAGTATTTACAATACACTAAAATGAGTTTTGATTATAGCATATTCGTTTGAATAATAAAATACAGTTACCTCTTGGCGTTTCCTAATATTTAGTTGCTCTTCTTCTTCAGATGCCTTTTTTTCGAGGTTTTCATATTTATGGACATGTACACGATGGTTGCCTATAATCAATAACAATTATAATACAGGTTCGTGAATAAGAGAAAAAGTGCCTTTTTAATGTCCCAATTACGGGCTCGTTTCTCTACTGCATCTATAGGAGGCCTCGAGCATACCCCAGTACGGTGCTCGTAAGAGATAGAGAAAATATTCCTCTGCCTAATATATCTATTTGTATTCTATATCAGCATAATGAATATTTTTATAAAAGAGTTGACAATCAAGGGTCACAGAGCACACAATGGACATATGTTATGATCCTTCCTAATGCTGTCTTCAAGACCGAAATACTGTAATATAATGTGGGTATATGGACATACCAATGAACAATTTGTCTTTGCTAAGAGCCTTTTTCAATTCCTTTTCTGTTCTGAAACCTACATAGCAGAAACCAGCCAGTCTTTTCAATTTGCCCAATGGCAATCTGATTGAGAATGGCACTAAAGGTCTAAAAAATTCTTTAATATCTTTCTTCTTGCATTTGAATGGCAGACCGGTCACCTAAAAAACATATAATATAATTCCTCTTAATAATATAATGCTGATTTTGTATATTAAAAGCCTTTTTCAAAATCTAAAATGTTATTACAATGTGAGCATAACTCCTGGGGAGTCCTGAGCATTTTGGATATTTCGACAAAACATACAGAATATTTGGCCAATTGAAATAATAGTGATATTTATTGTGACATTTGCACTTTAAATACATTAATACTTTATACTGTGTTTGGGAAATATGAAATTGGGTATTTCTGAAATAAAATCATTACGAATGTGTAAGTTACATTGCCAATTATTTATATTACCTTAACATAAAATAGAGGTCTATTTCTTATTTTTTTAGGAACCAATACGTCTTCTTTTTCCTGAACTTCCTGTTCTGTTTTTCCTTCAATTTTTCTCATCAACAGTTTCATATACTGGAAACAGTAATTTATGTTATACATTACATTTTAAAACATGAAATGTTAGCAACTTGTCAAATCAAACTAGGTAATAATCATAAATTATATTATTAACATTAAAATAAAATAATAATATAAGGGGTGTAATGAAATATTAACACTTTGTTACTGTAATGTGTGTAATAATACTGCTAGGTATATGAAGCTCATAATCGTTTACAAATATCAATATATCCTTACCCGTTTGTTACAGCAAAATACATTTATTGTTCAGATAAAAAAAAAATTAAGTACTATTAATGTTAATACTACATATTAACCGGCATTAATCCACACAAAGCTGTCTGGTTCCAAATTAGGCAGTTGAATACTTGTATTGTGGTATGGCATGTAGTATGTGGTATTATATAATATTTTTTGAGGTGTGTGAAGTCTACCAATCTGCACTTGGCCAGCGTGGTAGACTATGGCCTAAATCCCTCTCAGTATGAGAGGAGACCCGGTCCAACAGTGGACCATCAAAAAGGATGGAAAAAAAATGTGGTATGGTATCGTTTTTCTAAAATTCCTTAAAAGTTTATTTCGTTCTTGAAAATAACATTTAACTTACTTCAAGATCACTAATCTGTTTGTCGGCCACTTTCTGTTCTTTTGTTGTTTTAATGTCATCTTCTGTAGTTTTATCTGATATTGTACTGCTATTTTTCTCTTCTTCAACTCCGCTGTCCTCTTCACTCTTGTCACTTTGCTCTAATGTTTCTTTTATCCAAGCAGTTTGGTCATTTACATGAGCTTCAATGAACTCTGCAAACAGTGGGTCTTCTTTATGCTAGAATGTATACAACAGAAAAAACACAACATGATCTATCTGTTCACTGAACATAATTTGGATTGAATCTTTATTATTATTTAGGGTACCATACCCTACCTACCTTATCTGAATATTGGTATTCATTATTATGATAATTTTTTTATCAAATGTATTTTTCTAATTTCTTAGTTGGTAAATAGTTGTTTGCAAACAATACACTTTTCATCGGGCAAGATTGTGATTGTTTCCTAGGTTTTGAGATGTGATTTTTGAGCAGTAAAAAGTAACGTAAAACCTAATCTCGGTAATAAGTATCTATAATACTGATTTTTTTCTTAATATGAGTAATTCGTTCTTGGGTGATAATGGTGCATGTCTGCATGTACATTTAGTGTATAGCAAGAACTTTTTTAAATATATCATGTCCTTAATATTTTATTATATGTAATAGACTTTGACTATCTACAACTTGAAATTACGTCTGTTCTTAAGAGTCTCTAGAGATTATTTCACAGGTATTTATTAATGAAAGTTCATATAAAAAAATGTGCTCTACTTCCATTTTCCAACCTTAAATGCAACCTTGATTGATATTACAGAACAATAACTGTCTTTGTTATTTTTCATTATAAAAGCTAGTTTTTAAAACAAATAATGTTTTTAAAACAAATATTATGGCATTTTAAATTAGTTGCTCACCTTTTTAAGGAGCCTTTTTATTTTATCCTTTGTTTTCTCCATTTTTTTCTCTTTTTTCTTTGCATTCTTAGATGATTCAGTGTCATTTCCATGAAGTTTTTTATATGCTGTACTATCTGTTGCATATTTACTCCAGGCTCTAGGTTTTTTTTCATCTCCTAAATTAGTACAAATCTGGACAGTGATCTTCAAGGAGTTTATACAAGTGCCATCAAAATATTCTTTCGCCGTTGTTGCTTGTTCCTCCGTTCTGAATCCCACAAAGCCAAAGTTCCTGAATTTTCCATCTTTAGTATACTTCAACTGAACATCCGTTATTTCACCTTTCTCACTAAAAATATCCTTGAGTTTTTCTACTGTAACCTAAAAGATAAAGTGATATCTAGTAATATTGGTCATGTCAAAATAGCATTTATTTATATATGTTTATATATGTACTGTACTTTATTTGGCAAATTTTTCACTATAAGTCGCGACATCTCTAGGATTTAAAGTTCAATGCGACATGAAATGTACACACGATAACAGCTTTCCAATAAAATCTTAATGTGAAATCAACTTCCCAATCAAGTCACACTATTTAGAGATTTGTGTAATACTTTAATAAATTATTACATGTTTTCACTAACAAATACGGGCTTTTGTACACAACTACTAAAAGTGAATAGAGAAGGTATAAGTATGGAGTATGCCATTGCCATGTGAGTTTTGGGAATTTGACATTGACGGTTGACCATTGACAGCGGCATTATTGAAGAAACAAGTGATCACAGTTGGCAGCTGTCAATGCATTAATAAACATAATAAAACATATTTTTACTTGTCGTTCAACTTTGTAGCCAATATACATATGATTCTTTTTAAATGATTCATTTTAACGTATTAAATAAATACTTTATTTTTATTTGGTAATTGCAAGCAAATACCAAAAACTATAGACTCCAAAACAAGGCATAGAGACTAAGCATATTTTCAGTCAACAGCCAAATTATTCTTTGGATACATTTGACACTGTTTGACATTGACACTTTGAGTTTAATAGTGAATTATTGTTAGTATAAATATTAACTTATTTACGATTATTAAAACGGTAACCGCACTGTTATACATTTTATTTGGCTTACAAATTAGAAATACATAATTTAAAATGTCGACTGCGATGACGTTTGGTCAGAAACAATTTATTCCAACGCCGCCTGATAAGGGAAGTTTTCCATTGGATCACGACGGACTTTGCAAAAAAACCATGAATAGATATATGAATTGCTTATTTAATAATAACAACAATAATTCTTTGTGTCGGGAAGAGGCTAAAGAGTATCTAGCATGCAGAATGGAGCATAATCTGATGGCTAAAGAAGACTGGTCAAATTTAGGGTTTAAAGAAACCAACGAATAAGAAGATAAACTCCCTAAACACATTGTAAATATTGTTATTTATTTAGTAAATGTTTTTAATATAAGTTTGTTTCTTTTACCAATTGGTAACTTTTGACTCTTTAAAATATAGGTTCCTGGTACAGAGGTAATCATCACCTTAATGCAAATGAAACAAAACCATGTAATTTAAACCCAAAAATACCGTACATTTCAAATATAGCCATGGCTGCTTTTTCAATAAAGTGCAATAAACCAACTTGTTACATAAATATTGACGAAAAGTTATATTGAGAGAACTACATTGAAGTGATTTGTAGAATATCAAATAAGTCAAGTATGCATTAGCTAAATAATTATAATCTCTAGGTTTTGGTACAATTCTATTTGCTCATAAGATAGATATATCATGGTGCTTTTGGTCTTATACCAAATGCTACTTTTTGTATAATAGCCAGTAGGTATTTATATGATGTAGCATCACATTAGGAAGAAATATGCCATATGAGTCAAATTAAATCAAATCGAATTAACACCAGATAAAATTAAATTAAATCTAAATCATGCAAAAGTTTATTACTCTTTATATAAACAAGGTAATTTATTAGTAATTATTAATTAATTAATATCCACTGTTTATCATTTTATGTATTTATTGAACGAACTATTCATTTATAATATTTGTATGCATTATTATTGTTAGCAGAATAAGTAATCTTGTAACTTTTAAATATCCATGATGTTCTATTCTGTGGAAATGAATGATTCTATTCTACTTTACCTATACAATGATACAGTCTCGTTTCAGAGAATCTTGAGTCCCCCCCTACCAGCCTGGATATGGCATATTTGGTAGAGGTAGGAAAGTTTTGGTCTACCATGCGTCAGTGAGTGAGCTGCGGCACGGGAGAAGAATATGACGAGCAAACTCCCAATCCACGGCACGGCATGGCAGGGAGCCAGAGTAGGATGTACATATATTTTACTAGGGTTAGTTATCTGCATTTTATTAGGATTCCATAAAATAAATTTAAGTAATAAAACAATAAATGCTCATAAAAAAGTCTTTATTTTCATTGGGTAATAAACACATTGCTTATGTAAAATTTACTTCAAAACGGCTATGGTTACATGAGTAGTTTGTATGTTTTAAAAGTTGACGAAAATTTGAGTTATTTTATTACCGATTTTATTTATGGCATATTTTATAAAAGTAAATATCACAGTTATTATTAAATTATTTGTGACCAAAGAAATTGTAAAAAATCTAATATATATCTATCTAAGAATCTAATGTATGAGCGACTTGAGAGGTATAAAAATGATTTAAAATACAAGTCAACTCAGTTGGCTTACAACATTATAGCTATCATTCGTAAAGTATTTATATGTAATCTTATACCTATTATATATTTTCTGCTGATTGCACAATATTAATATTAACATGCATAATTATGATTACATTTCCAAATACAAGGAAGAGTTTTTAAATGTGGCCACATTACCAGCTATGCAAAATGTTACAAACATAAGAGGTAAATACAAAAATATTTAACATGAATTTATTCTGTACAGTAACTAACTAACAAAGCACCATTTTCACTCCATGAAGTTTTTATTCCATACTCGTAACTGCAAATCAACTAGACAGCTTCATAATTATATTTCATACAATCCATAAGGCCATTCTCTTAATAACTATTTGTATTATTGTATATGATATAGGCTTATTTGAGTATAGAAAGAAGAAAAAGGATAGTTTAATATTGTTTTACAAGAAAAGTTATGTAGATAACCTTTTTAAACATTGGATAATAAAGTATCATAATTATTAATTATTTATTAAGGTACCTTAAAGATAAATAAATATTTTACTATACTACTCTATCTAAGGAAGGTCATGCCTTTTTCCAAGATAATTTTATGACAAATAAGGCATTCTGTGGGCTCCACTGATTGATATTTAAATATATCAATTTCATATATAATATGTATGTTTTAGATTATATACTAATTGAATTTTACTGAAAGTACTGAATATCGGAGATTATATTTTTCCTACACAAATAATTCACTTTTACATTAAATATTGACATCGATCGACAATATAAACTGTACAGAAGCTAAATGAGTGGTGTTATGTACCTTACATATCATAAAAAACCAAGCACTCGATCATATTGAGATCAAAATGTACATATAATAATATTACAAAAAAATGCCTCATCACTACAATTACGCTAAAAAGTTTACGTAAATAGTTTTATACATAGGCTTTTATTTAATACTAAACAGGCAGTGCATAGTTTGCGCAACAGTGTCATTATTCTAACTCAGACGTTGGCGATATGTACTGTTGCATTAGAAATGCGAATCCATTATTATATACATATATACCATTTTATAAAAAAATGTGTATTTAAATGTCTAAGATTGAGGGCTTAAGTTGTTGAACAGTTTAGAAGACCCGGATATATGTTGTAATAACTAATAACAGGGATGTAAAACTAAATAGGAAGTTGCTTTTGTAACACGTGGCAGTGGAACTTGGTGATCTTAGTGTGGAGCCTGGAGCGGGGGGACTTCGGAAGGGCGCTCGCCGACCTGCTCGCTCTTCGGGGCACGCCATCCAGAACGGCGCCGAAGGAAGCTGCTTCTCGTGTTCGACACGCATCTGCAAGTCGTTGAATTTCCAGAAGCCTTTGCCTTTGAAGAAGTACGTCTTTCCTGTGGATCAATAAAACAAAATACTCATTACTATTTTTAATAATGACAATGTTTAACAAAGATTTCTTTGTGAAATTCATATTAAGTAGATATAACCGATGCAATAAATATAAAAGGAAATAGTACCATCTTTCCATTGGAATACGCTATCGATGTTGTAACCGACACCTTTCCACATTGCCATGTCTCTCGGGTAGTCCAGTTCAACGCGACCAATTTCTTCGTCGTATCTAAAATATGTAAAAGAAGCTGATAGTATAATCTATAGGGGCAACAAAGATATTCATTCTTGTTGACATTGGAGTGTTGAAATATGACTTTATATTTGCTAAGACTTACTTCCAATACATTGTGCCACTGTAGAAGTATGTTTTGCCATTGTGTCCCCATACCATTGCAGCATCCAACTTTTCTAAACTCTCAGGTAAACCAAGTCTAGACAAGGTTTTCGGATATCCAGACATTAAAAATTGTGAATCAAACAAGTACAAATCTTTGCCTAAAAAAGAAGAAATTATATAAATATATGTATCATTTATGAAAAAAACTCAGAGGACATCAAAATAGAAAATCCAATAATATTGTATTGTATTCGTAGGTATGTCGTTCACGCGTTGTAACATACCTATGAAAAAGGCTATTTTACGGTCTGGTCTCTCATAAACTGCATCAACATGAGTGAGATCCCTCGGTAGTCCGGACCACATCCTAGATATTTCAATGGGGTAACCAGAATACCGACCATCAGCGCCTATCCTCCAGTGATACTGAAAAAACAATTATATTTATATAATATGGCTAAATTACTTACTAATAAAATAATTGTATATCTACTCTAAATATCTGTACCTATGCATATATATTTTATATGAAAAAATATTGAAAGATCCTATTTATCATGCTTTAACTTACCCGATTTTTAAAAATAAAAAGCTCCCCACGTATAAGAGCCACTGCATCGTAATTTGTGTTGCAAGTATCTGGTATATCTGAAGGAGGTGTGGGTTTTACCGTAGTTGTTTTCACAGGATAATACGGTTTTTTCTTGGGATAATCCTGACCTGTATCTGTTGGGTGGTTTGGTCGCGGGTGGCTGGGATACTCGGGAGCTAGATAAGGGTAACGCGGTCTGTAAGTCGTGGCATGAGTCGTGGTTTCCGTGGTACGTGGGTAATGGTTATGATTTGTTCGTCGAGGATGATTTTCAGTCGTATTATAATGGCGGCGATCTGGGTAATATGAAGGTCGTTCAGGATAGTTTGGTCTTTCAGGATAATTTGGTCTTTCAGGATAGTTTGGTCTTTCAGGATAATTTGGTCTTTCTGGATGGTAAGTGGGGTATCGGCTAGGAGAGCGTGGGTATGGAGTATAAGTACGATGATTTGGATGTCTTCCAGAGTGGTGCTGGTGAATGTATGGTCTCCTGGTTGTAGTAGTTGTCGTAGTCGAGGTGGTAGTAGTGGGAGGTGGTGTTTCTATAGGTCGATAGTAAGGTATTTTCGCCCATGTTTTTTGAACTTTTGGACCTGAAAAAAAAATTATGTTTCCAGTAAATTGAAGAATGATATTAGAATCGAAGTTAAAATTACTTTTTATTCGAGTACACATACCATACATCTGTTGGATTCCGTTTCGATCATCTTCAGGCAGAACAAAGTTTGGTTGAATGCCTTGATACCAAGGGAACATTAAAGCTCCTTTAACTGAACTGTGACTTAAGCCTAATGAGTGTCCGAATTCGTGAGCAGCTACAGCGAATAATGACGTACCTGTAAATAAATATCATTATAATTTATAAAAATCGCGTAAATTTCATAGGTACATTTATCTACATTAGTATTGTATGTACGCATGTCGAATGAAGCAATCCAGTGTGTAAATGTTTACACGTGGCTAACCGGAACCATTACGAAGTGTCCGTGTATCCGATGTACGTGTAAATTATCACGTTTGCGGTGTAACATAGGCCAACATAGGCTGGTAGACCTTTCAGCACGCCAGTCGTGGCGAGCGTGTCGCATGGCTGCGGTATCGTGTCGGGTTGCTGCTATCGTATTTATCTTACGTGTGCACTAGTGTGTACATGTGAAACGCGATTATATTGATACTGTATGGAAATGATATATGTAGCGACATCTCATACGCGTAACTCATATCGCGATGTAATTTTATTAGTTAATTAAGCAATAATGTATTCTGTGATAATGCGTTACACTCGTTGTATATAGTGCATCCAATTAAATGGCAACTGTAGAGTTTAATTCACGATAAATAGTAACTGTGGATGATATGTGAAACGTGCGCATTAATCGCTGCGGCGGCCTGCCATTTACATGTCAAAATGTCCCATTACGCGACAAGTAGGTACGACAGAATGACGACCTTTCGAAGTTAAATAAACATTTTATTGTATTGATTATATTACAAGACAATTACAGACAAATGTATGTATAACGATGCTAAAAAGGTCGCTACGGTGAATACATTAATATTACGTATTTCATTCAGATATTTAATTTGAATGCATAATATAAACTTATATTTTCAAGTAGTCAGCAATTTTTAATTATTTTTAGTACAAATCTGTCGCAGAAATTTGGATGAAATACGCGTAGAAGCAAATAAAAGTAGGTAGATAAATTATTTGTAATATTAGCAAGTTCGGTTTAGAATCGTGTTGAACAAGGTGGCCGTTAGGAGCGTTACAGACGCGATCGTTCGGCTTTGTGTCCGTGGTTACTGAGATAACGGCGAAAATGCTACGTCATCTATCCGAAGGTTTGCGCACTTTATCGTGTGCCCTGATTAGAGAAGTCGAAAAAATAATGTATTTTCTAAAAAAATAATGTGATTAAGAAACTATAACATATACATAGAATTATGAACATATAGATAGAAACTTATAGGTTAAAATTTAAGTAATGAATTTTATTATTATATATGTGTGTACTAAATAAATATTATAAACTTATGTGCATTTATAAACTGTACACATAAATAAAGCTCTAGCTGCGCTTATTTACAATGCTAATTAAAAAAAACTAATTAGATTTTTAAAGGAATACATAATCGAAGAAATCAGAAAGAAAGAAAGAAAGAAACATTTTATTTATAGACAACACAAATAATGTAATTCAAGAGTTTGTACCATTCGTTGATAGGAAATTTGGAAAATAGTAATCAGACGTTCACTGTACCTAATCATTTATAAATTTAATAACGATTCACAAATACCGCTTATATGGACCGAGGATGGACGGATTTCACAGTAAGATTTTCAATAGTTTTACACTTAC